>PVIC010043509.1:0-15397 GCA_004025085.1 Thryonomys swinderianus
CAAAAAAACCCAAAAACATGTAGTGCTGGGCGTGGTGGCTCATGTCTGTAATCCCAGCACTCGGGAGCCAGAGGCAGGAGGATTGCTGAGTTTGAGGCTTGCCTGGGCTCCATAGTGAGCTCAGGGCCAGCCTGAACTACAAAGTGAGACCCTGTCTCAAAATAAATAAATAAATAAATAAAAACATGTTTAATAAAAACTTTTTAAAAAACACATTCAGAGTCAAACAGCTAGGAAAAATTATTAGACGGGTCAGAACCTCAACATTTATGGCTTTTCCAATTTATCAGTTTTTTCAACATTCAGTTGTTCTCTTAAGAATTATATGATTTGGGGATCATATCTATGTACTATCTATAGTCTTACTTTCCTAGTATATTTTCAAACAGATTTCTTTTTAAAAATTTTTATATGGGGCCAGAGATTTAGCTCAGTGGTTCTGATACCTGCCTCGCAAGTGCAAGGTCTTGAGTTCGATCCCTGATAACCACATGCAATGCTGGGCGTGGTGACTCACACCCACCAGCCATCAATACCACATACCACAGTGCCGGGTGTGGTGGCTCACGTTTGTAATCCCTGCACTCGGGAAGCAGAGGAGGTGAGTTCGAGGCTTGCCATGGCTACATAGTGAGCTCAGAGTCAGCCTGAACTACAAAGCGAGACCCTGTCTCAAAAAAAATAAATAAATAAAACACTGTCCTTTCACAGAATTACTGTTTCGAACGCAATAGGGCCAATGTTTTTTAAAAAATAAGTGTGGCACAATTAATTTAAAAGTATGACTAAATTAACAGATTTAGATGATTTTATTTTTATTAATACTTAACTTTTATAAATAGGACCACAAACTTGTTTTTAGTATTATGAATCTTTGCACTGAAAGCAGTTGAGAAACACTAGATTCAGCAACACGCAGAATCATTATACTGTCCTCAGCTTACATGCTCAGCAAACCCACGTGGCTGTCCTTTAAAACGCACGCTGAATTCTTCCCATCAGAGGCAGCCAGGCCACCTGGCCCTGAGCCACGTCACCACCAGCGGGCTCCGGAGAACGGCCTGCTCGCCGCCGCACGCCTGCTCTCTGGAGTCTGCTTCCAGCACCGCAGCCAGGGCGGCTGTGCTCAGACCTGAGTCAAATGGTTTCATTCTGCCGCATGGAGTCCTGCGCTCGAGCCCCATCTCACCCTGAAATTCAGCGCCCCCGGTGGCCCGCTGAGCTCTCCCTGGCCTGGCCCGGCCTCTCTCCGCCCTCACCGTGTTCCAGGGGCTCCGCTCTTCTTGCCTTTGCCGCGGCACCCGCGCAGGGCTCGCGCGAGGGCTTCGCAGTGTTGGTCTCCCCGGCTGCAGGGGGAGCCTCTCCTTCCCGTTTCCTGCCGGACGAACTCTTTCCTCTTCTGCAGTCTTTGTTCCAGTGTCAGCTTCTCAGGGACGCTCAGGCTGGCGATTCGGACAGCGCGACTTGGTCGTCTCGTTCCATCCCTCTTCACAAGCCCACCTTCCCTCATCTCTTATGACTTCGTGATATACTGCACAGCTCACTCATCTATTCCATCCTCGTGTTGTCGGCCACCCTTTCTAGAATGTGAGCTCCATGAGGACAGATTCTTTTGCTTTGCTTGTTCATAACTCAGGCACCTACTGTAATACCCAATTCATAGCAGCCACTCAATGCGTGTATTAAATTAAATAGAGTAGAACTCCCCCAACAGAGTAACTTGTTCCCATAAACACAACAAAAGCACAACAAAAGGCAGCTCCCTACCCTTCTACGTGCTCTGATAGAAGGAAAACGTCACTCTAGTAGGCACAACAGAATTGTGTTGTCTGCATCAACATCTGTCTTGGCAGATCACAGGCCTGTGGGAACAAAGGCTGTAGGACCAAACGGACTTCGGAGCCTGGAAGTTAGACCGTGAGCTTGTCAGATGTTCCACAGTACCTGTGGCTTTTAGGGAGTGTGACTTGAGCTGAGACAGTGTGCACACGTGCAAAGCACCAAATCACTCAGCCTGGAAGGAGAGCTAGATCAAGACTCCCACACCTCAACCACTAGGGGGCACTGCAGTTTCCTGTCCCCACAAGGTTGCCTTTTGATTTTCTTACTGTGCACCTTTGATACTGTAAAAATTGTAAGTTTGTTTAAAATTATGCTTTATTCTGGGTGTGAGCATATGTATATAATTGCAGCTAGTAGGGAGGCTGAGGCAGGAGGAACAGAAGTTGGAGGTCAGCCTGGGCAATTTAGTTGGCTGCTATCTTACAAACCGAAAAGGGCTGTGGATGTTGTTCAGCGACAGTGCACTCCTGGGTTCCATCGCTACTACTGTAAAGCTGGCAAAAAAGTAAACGCACTTTACAAGAAGTAAATTACAAAGGGTATTCTCATCTTTCTGTTTAACTTTGTAAGAAAAGCTAGATGTGGTGGTGCATGCCTATGTATCCCAGGACTGGGAGGCTGAGGCAAGAGATTCAGTAGTTTCAGCCTGGCCCTGGCAATTGAGTGACTTAGACACCCCTGTCCCAAAAACACAATAGGGGGTCGTTGTGGATGTATCTCCGTTTAAAGGCCTTTGGTTTTATCTTCAATATCACACACATACACACACACACACACACACACACAGAGTGGTCTTTTGACGCCGGAGCCAATGATGATTTTCAAATTGTAATGGCTGCTGTATTATTGCTGCCTCCCAAATATCTGGCAATTTCAGTTTTGGACAGTGTAAGCCTATAATCATGCAGCCAATCACAGTTCTCAGCAGAAACAAATTGTTTAAAGAATAACCCAGCATAAGTACCATACTGTGAGGGATTTACTTCAGTGACACCTCCACAGAGTCAGGTGACTCGGCCCAGAAGCTAGGGGAACTAGCACAAGTGGAGTAATTTTTTTTTTTTTTTGAGACAGGGTCTCGCTTTGTAGTTCAGGCTGGCCCTGAGCTCGCCGTGTAACCAAAAGCAAGCCTTGAACTCACAGCAATCCTCCTGCTTCTGCCTCCCGAGTGCTGGGATGACAGGCCTGAGCCACCACGCCCGGCACTGTGGTGTGTGGTACTGATGGCTGGTGGGCGTGAGTCAACACACCCCGTATTGTTGTATGTGGTTACTCAGGACTGAACTCGGGACCTTGAGCTTGTTAGGCAGGTGCCGGAACCACTGAGCTAAATCCTTGGCCCCCAGCGGGGTAATTTTTGCCTAGCGAGAGAAAGAAGATCGGAGGTGACTTCCTGGTAAATTACTTTTCAGATCCACCTTTGATAAGCTGTTTCTGGGCAGTTTTCTGTATTCCATCCACAGACACTTTGCATGGCCAAAAGCCTGACTGTGTCTTCTCAGCAGTGGGGGTGTGGGCCGCGGGGTGTGGGATAGGTTGGGAATGTATCTCTGCATACTGCTTCCCACTCTTCCTGTCTCAATTCCCGTTTTCCTCACTCCTTATGAAGCATTAGCACTTCAGCTCTCCTAATACACCCAGCTGAAACAATACCCATAAAACTCAATGACTATAAATATCCTTTGGAGGAACTGATGGTGGGTACTATGGTCCATGAGAGGTCAGCCTGGCACTGGGGTGGAATTACAGCATTCATAGCACCAGGGAGTTAAAGACATTCTCTTTCTTCACACAGATCAGGGAAGCGGACATCCTTTAAGGCAACATAGGACTTGTGATTTAAACTCTCAGCAAGAAAGATAAACTTAATAAAAAACACTGTTCTCTGGCAATTTCCTGAGCAGTAACCGCGCCGTAGCTCGGGAAGCAGTGAACAGCTTTCGCCCATGTTGATGTAGCGGTGCAGTCTGAGCTTTCAAAACATCGTGATGCACACGTGGAGGGCATCGCCGGTCTGCAGCTCTGCACAGCCAGCCCTCTAGTCCAGCCATTTCCCCGGGTAGAAACGGGGGCGGAGCCACGCGGCAACTCGCCTGACCGTTCCTAACTAGGACATTCGCAACTCACCTCTAGTGTTCAAAATTTGTTTTTGTTTTTTTAACAAGAAAACAGACATGCTATGGAACAGAGTTAAAACTACCCAAATTCTTGAGAGAAAACATGATCTGGGGCTTGTGGTAGGTTCTTCTTTTCTCTTACAGTTTATGGTTCTATAATAAGGTTCAGTGAAAAGTTTTGAGAGCCATTTTTTCCACTCTCTCATTTCTTCTAACACGTTTGTGACTTTTTCTATTTTGTGCGTGTGGGAAAGTCGTCCATGGAGATTCTGCCAGGGGAGTCCAGATGGAAGGAGTTAAAAGACAGCTATGATCAAGCGAAGGGCCAGCAGCCTGCTAGCTCGCTTATGGGCACGGTCGTCCCAGAGGGAAGCAAAGATGAGCCTCCTCCCTGCCCCTTGTGCCACAGCGCAGGGCAGGCACCACCGTGAGAGGCAAGGGCTGCAGCCTCTAAAGGCTCCCTCACACCTGTTCACTCCAGATCCCTAGGGAGCCCACTGGACACTCAGAGCTGCTCGAAATAGTTCTCTTTGGGTCCAGAACAAGACAGAAATTCCCCGATATGCTGCCATTTCCACAAGAAATGTCTTTACAGGAGAAACGTCTGTGCAAATATTTAAATTATCCCAATCTCTCCCAGCAGATCTGTCCTTAGATCAATCTGGTCTTGGTCACAGGCCAGGAACAGCTTAAGTGCGGAAGGGTCTCAGGGGTGGGAACGGTGCAGAGCTGGACCCCGTGCAGCTGGGCTTTGCCAGGGACTGGAAGCCCTCGGCCCTTCCCCTTCAGAAACCAAGTGTTTCTCCGGCCCGCGAAGTTCCTGCTCTGAGCTGCGTGGACAGGGAGCAGGCGCTCCACTGGCGCAGGTTCACTGAACGAAGGTCTCAGCAGGGCCACGGGGCAGGGCTTCCGAGGCGCCCGGGAGTCCATTCTCTCCGCAGCCAGGGCTCAGGCGGAGCCCAGCCCTGTTCCAAGGCCTGAGCACCGGGGTCACTGCGGGCCGCTCCTCCCAAGCCCGTGCTTCCCGGGCGCGGCGCGGGTCTGCCTCGCGGGAGATCTCCGGACGCGAGGACTCCCCTCGGCCGACCCATCTGCGGCTCCGCTCCAGCCCGAGGAGTCGCCGGGGCCGGGGGCGGGGAGCCGGGAGCCGGGAGCGCCGCCCCCCAGCGCGCCCCGCCTGCGGGAGGAGGGGCTGCGGCGCCGTGGACACTAGGGGCGCCGCCGCTGCCGGAGCCGGGGACCACGGCTGTGCGCGCAGGCTGCGCCGCTGCTCCGCTCCACCGCGGCCGCGGTCGCCTGCCGCCTCCAGCCTGGCGCCGCAGGATCCGCCGCCGGCCCTCAGGTAGGCGTCCCGGCCTCTCGGGGGATGCCAGGGCGGACACCGCGCTGCGGGCGCCGCGGCCCGGGGTGTTGTGTGCGCCCGACGCCCGGGGACCCGAGGGCGCGCGGCGGGGTGGGCGGCCGCAGCTCTGGGCCCCGGGCTTCGCCGTGCTGGGGCGCCGGGCCGGAGCGCCTGGCTGCGGGGCCGTGGAGCGGCAGTGTCATGAGGCTAGGGGGAGCGTCTGGGTCACCGTCCCTTCCTGATCGCCCTTTCCTGGCTGCGGGGAATCCCGGCCACGGCACTGGCGTCCGCGTCCCCGCGTCCCCGCGTCGCCGCACCGGGGCCCCCACCCCAGGCTGGCCGGGAAGCGAGGCGGCCCGAGTCGCACTGATGTCATTGTCGGCGAGGACCCGGGCGCCCGCGCAAGCTGACGCCCACGCCGCGCCTCTCGGGCGGCGGGAGCCGGAGTCGGAGCGGCCGGCAAGTTGCGCCGCGGGCTCGGTGCGCGTGCACTGCGGCTGCCCCGGCGGGCGCCCTGCGGCGGCTCGCGGCCTCGTCCGGGCTCGCGGCCGCCGGCTGCCTCCGGGCCGGGCCGGGCTTGCATTGCAGGGAGACGCGCTTCCCCTGCGGCGAGCGGGGTGCTGCCTGCGGCCGCGTCGCCCGGGATGCTGGGAGGAGGCGACGGGAAACCCGGAGCGAGCGGGGGACGAATGACAGCAGCAGATTTTTTAAAGCCTCGCTGTGTGGAGACACACCCGCAAGCCGCAGGATAAGCTGATTCTGAAAGTTAGGGCCGGGTACTGATTGTGTGGCAGTTCCGTGGCACACGCGGACGGTCACTTAAACTAGAGACCTGAAGCTGAGGAGAGCATTACATAATGGACCTGAAGCAAACGACAGGAAACTAAAGTCACCCCATCGGGGAGCCAGATTCCTGCTGTCTTCCAGGAGAATGGATAAAAAGCCCTGTAAGAATTTGTCTATAAGAATTAACGTTTTTAATGTACTGGTTTACGTTTAGGAAATTGTACCGTATCTTCAATTGTGGTCCGCTGGCTCTGGATAACTAATTTTTCTTGGACGTCTTTTATATTTAAAAATTGCATGTTAGTGGTTAGTTATCACAGAAGTGATTACTAAACGTGGTTGTCAAAGACGATGTGAATCAATTTATGATCTCCATACAATTGAACTTTATTTAGTCCTCTTGCTTAAGTCCCCTCCCCCCTGGCACAGCTCGTTTTGGAAGCATTTATAGGTCTGGGTGCTGTAGGTTCACGAAGTTGGTGCTCCTGTCGGATGTTACAGCACTGCAGATACAAAGCCTAATAATAAATGTAACAGAAGACCTCCGGTGAGGCTGCGAGTGAGCCGGGCTCCCAAGGTCGAAGGGAGGCCGCAGTGTAACTCAGCGGTAATCATCCCCAGAGAACAGAAGTGCGTGGCCCTCTTCGGGTTATCAGGAAGCCGCTCATTGGTGCAGTAACGTTCCTGTTATCCTTTTGCAGCTTGGTGTAATATATATTCCACTAGAAATACTTTTTGTGAAGAAAAACAAAATATTTTGAAAAGTAAAGCCTTTCCTTTCTGGAAGCCTCAAAATCCTGGCTGTGCTCCTGTTTTATGTTGTAATGTTAACTCCGTTATACACTGACTGGATGGATTACCTTTGGAGACACCTCAGTTTCAGTTTATGGTGATTTGTCAGATGTCTCTGTGCATCAGTGAGATAAAGGCTGGACTTCTGCAGGATTGCAGGGTATATGCTTACTTATGCCTAGGCTGATTTCATCTTAAGTTTTACTCCAGCAAGAAGGATGAAGTTCTTCCTACTTGAGGTGTGTCTGGTTGGAAGTTTGTGGTACTACTTTAGATTATAGAATCAGGTAAATTTCAAAGTAGGGGAGTTTTTCACAAAAGTTACAAAAGTTTGGGAGATGGGGGAAAATTAGAATTTTATTAAATGCCGTGATTACATTCAGTGATGATTTGATTGACAATAACTTTCTAACTCCCACTGTCTTTAGGACACTGATCTAGACCCTGGGAAATAGAAAAGAAAAGGGGTGGCCCTGCCTGCAAGAGTAATCTACTTTTAAAAGATAAGAATTTTTTTTTCCTGCAAAGGTTTAAGTCATAATTGCAATACTTTTTAAATTTTGGTGAAAAGGGTACATGTGTACTACCCATTCACTTCTGGGACTTTTTAAGGTGTTTTTGCTCATTACGTCACTAGGATTTATCTGTGTGTGGTTCATGGTAGTTCACTGTGCTATACAGTATTCTGTTTTGTGTGCGCTAACAAATTGTTTCTCTAGTCTTTTGCTCATGGCCATTTGTTTGTTTTTCATTAAAAAAAATTACCAACAGTGTTGGGACTGGAGATTTAGCTCAGTGGTTCCAGCGCCTGCCTCACAAGCACAAGGTCCTGAGTTCAGTCCTGGAAACCACATAGAATGCTGGGTGTGGTGACTCATGCCCACCAGCAATCAACACCACATACCACAGTGCTGGGCGTGGTGGCTCACCCCTGTCATCCCAGCACTCGGGAGGCAGAGACAGGAGGATTGCTGAGTTTGAGGCTTGCCTGGGCTACATAGTGAGCTCAGGGCCAGCCTGAACTACAAAGCGAGACCCTGTCTCAAAAAAAACAACCCCCCCCCAAAAAAAAACCAAATTACCAACAGTGTTGCTCTGATCACTCATGTTTCCCCAGGGAATATTTGCAAATGTTCTTTTGCTAAGAACCAAGGAATAGAATAGCTGTTTTGTAAAGTTTGGTGACTATTCGACTTTGTAGGTATGAGCAAACTGTAGCCCAAAATGTTTGCATGGATTGGTAATGTCAGAGAAACAAGCAAACATGACCAAATACCAACAAGCGTGTGCTTCTTTTCATGTACATTGAAGACACTGTGGGGGGGTCATGTGTGGGGGACTGAACGCATAGCATTTGCACTGAACTTCATCTCCCACCCTTTTCAGATTCTGAGACAAGAACTCACCAAGTTGCTAAATTGCCCAGGCTAGGCTCAAATTTGTGATCCGCTTGCTGTAGCCTCTCAGAATGCAGGGATTCCAGGCTGTGCCCTGTGCCTGGCCTCCCTCCTTTGTTTTGCCAAGAGAATGATGGGTATAAAGCTTAGAACAGCAGCTGTGCTTTTGGAGGCCCAAATGGATGGTGTTCGGGAGAGCCCTTAGGTAGATATAAATTTAGGTAACGATGTAATATTTGGATCTAGTGGTGAGTTCATTTGTGATTATTAATACTACTTGGAAAATAGAAAAAAGAGACTTCTGCACGGATCTATAATGTTCATTTTACAGTTGTAAGGAAAAAGAATATAAAGAACAGAGTTGTCGTGACGCAGCTTCTGTAGCAAAAACCCACACGCTCTCTGTTCAAGGGTGAGGAAACGGTCCCCGTGGACATGCTCGCTGGGCAGAGTTGATGGGGAGCTGCAGGAGGGATGACCAGGAAGTGACCACACCGGGCAGAGGAAGGCGGCTCAGACTGAGGAAGTGATATGGAGAGGAGTGGAGGGAGCCACGCGAGACTGCCCCGTGGACCACTCGCAGCTGCCCAGGGGCGGACAGACGGCAGGTAGGGGAAGAGGTTAAAGGCAGGGCCCTGAGCAAGGAAGCTGCTGATGGGGTGAGAGTGCGCTAGTGTGGAGAAAATGAGAGACAGAATTATTTTAAAGACACTGGAAGAGGGATTCAAGGCATGGGATCCTCGTAAGGAAAACAGGCAAGAGTCGCAGACCTTTGACTGAAATTAAAAGGACTAGGGAAGCTGAGGTGGGGGCCGTTAGCTGGTTCAGGCCTGTCAGGTGTGCCTGGGTGAACGTCCAAATGCATGCGGGAGCACGAGTGCTTGGTGCTGCGGTGAGCTGCTGGTACCTTTACATCGATGGAGGTGACCTCCAATGACGCGTCTGCGGGAGTGTGGAGAAGTCTTGAAGGGGGAAGAGTCCATAGAACTCATTTGTACTGTTTACTGGTGTAAATTGGGGAACAGTGTCTTGGTTCTAGTATTTGAGCATTAACAGGAGGAGTGCTTGTAGAGAGAGGTGAAGCCAGGATAAGTCAGAAGGGTCCGTATTTCTTTTGTAAATACCGTGATATGTTTTCAGCATTTGCTTATATTCTAAAAGTCTTTTTTTCCTGGGCTGGAGATTTAGCTCAGTGGTTGCAGTACCTGCCCTAGCAAGCACAAGGTCCCTGGTTCGATCTTTGGTAACCACATACAATGCCTGCCGTGGTGGCTCATGCCCACCGGCATACAGTATCACATAACCACAAATGCTGGGCTTGGTGGCCCAAGCCTGTAATCCCAGCACTCAGGAGGCAGAGGCAGGAGGATTGCTGAGTTTGAGGCTTGCCTGGGTTACATAGTTCAGGGCCAGCCTGAACTACAAAGCGAGACCTTGTCTCAAAAAAAAAAAACAAAAAACAAAAAACACAACTTTTTTCCTGATTTTCCTTATGCTTCTTGACATCCTTTCACTATATCTAGTTGTATTTTCTTGCTGATTTTGCATCAGCCATTATAAGAATTGATGGCTGTAGAGTTTTTGCTGACCAAACCTAGGTCTCAGTTGCCTTCCCTTGGCTGAGTGATGTGAACGTCTTGCTGAGAAGTCCAGCATAGTTAAAGGAAATGCAACATCACGGATTAAAAATTGAAAGGAAGATGGAGCTCACTGTAAGCCAATGAAAAGGCTGTAAAGGACTCAGCAGCCTGTATTATTTGGGTGGATACATATATTCCTCCCTCAGTGACACACCCTTTCTTCTCCTGAAGTAGACGTGTTTAATGGCTTGAAGTCCAGAATGAACTTAGTAGCTTTGGCTCAGATAATGAGCTGAAATTAATTTTAGGGATATCTAAATTTAAGGGCAGTATAACATACATCCCAGGTACTGCACTTGGCCTGCTGTTCTGGCCTGGCTCTGACTTCTCATGAACTTTGGTAGCAGTTCTGCCTCTATGTGTGTGACTGCTGGACCCAGGCTGACCTCTTTCCACGGAGAACAGTAAGGGTAAGTCTCACGTGAAGGTGACAGGGTCATATCAGATGCCTCTTTTTTCCCCACAGCCTCTGTGTGCATACAGAACATCTGGTATGTGCCAGGAATAAGTACGGGTCATAAGCATGCCTGCCCTGCAGGGTGGACCTAAAACCGAAGCTGCCAAAACCAAGTCACTGTGACATACATATGCATGTGCGTGGGATGGATCTGGATTTGGCTTTAGAATTTGCAGGAAGTATCTATTTTTTCTTTTGTTCCCTAAATATTTTCTAGATTTATGCTTAGATCTCCTTGAGGTTAGAATGCCACAGGGAAAAAGGTGTTGCTCTTGCAAGGGATACATTATATGTAATTCAAATAATGATGGCAGGTCTTCTTGTCAGGAAGACATTAGAATGTGACCAAATAGGAACAAGATACAAGGGATAGTTGGATAGGTCTCTTCAGTGCTGTTAGGGAAGGAATAGGACCTAATGTTGTATTGATCCCTCTCTCTTTCTTGTCTGTCTGTGTTTCTGAACAGCACCTGGGAATGGACCCAGGGCTCATGTTTACTAAGCAGATGCTGTATCACTGAGCTAAATCTCCAGCCTGTTTTGTTTTGTTTTATGACTACATCTGGCCTTGAAATGGTGATCTTCCTGCCTCAGCCTTGGGATTGGCTGGAATTACGGGTGTGCTCCCTGGCTCCAATTGCTTTTCAAAAGAAAAGGTAGAAAATAGTGATGAATGATTACTAAAAGATCCAACATAGCTTTTACAGGGAATTGAGTGTTTTGAGTTATGCTCGTCTGGAGATGAAGTTCAAGTTCCTCTTAGGTTAAGTGAACTCACTTTCTTCAGTGTTTGTGTTCACCTCGTGTGTGACTATAGTTCTGATATTCAGGTAAGTCATCGTGTGAATTATAGAGATTATGCTATGAAGAGGTTAATAGTAGGGAGCAGAAAAGTCCATTGATTTCTTCTGACTGTGACTTGGCCAGTAACTTCAAAGTAAAAACTATCCTGTGTGAAGAATTCTACTTGACAGAAACAATGCCTCAGAAATCTCTGAGAGGCCGACAAAAGGGGTAGCGAGGAAGGAGGCCAAACCCACGAAGCCTGATAGCTACTATCCAAAGCTATGTAGGGGATCACTGGTTAGAGTGTGAAGTATGAAATTTGGCTATTTAGCTGTTAAAACTTGTTTTTGTTGTTTTCTTGATTTTTTTGCTGTTGAAGCCAGGTCCTTCTCGCTGAGCTATAGACCTTTTTTATTTTTTTTCTTTTGAGAGTGGGTCTGGCTAAGTCACAGGCTGGGTTTGAATTTGTAATCCTCCTGCCCTGACCTCCCAAAGTGCAGGGGTTACAGATGTGCACCATCATGCCCAGCTCTTCCTGGATTTTATTTAATGTTATTTACCTACCCTGTCTACTGACTTAAACTTCTCTAAACTTACTTGAGCTGCATATAGTGGCACACAGCTGTGATTCCAGCACTGTGCGAGGGGAGGTAGGAGAAACACAAGTTTGAGCTCAGCCTGAGTAACTTAAGACCATGACTCAAAGGGAAATACTAAAAAAAGACTTTGGGTGCAGCTCCGGGGGAGGCCTTGGGTTCAGAATCCACTACCAAATTAGCAAGCAACAAACCAAAGAAAAAAACCCTGAAAGATTATTACTTGAAAATGTTTCAGCCCTGTATGTGATAACTGAACACTACACAAAGAATTCATAATGAAGACACAAAGAAAAATCCTTTTCTTAAAGGATAATCATCTTTTCTGTACAAGGAAAACTTTGTTATTTTACAAAATGCAAAGAAAATACCCAGTCATTTTCTTTGATGGTCCTTGAAGGCTCTTTACATTCGACTCATAAGATGTTAAAGGGTGAGGGGCTTAAACAATTCTATATTCCAGAGCCTGGTGTGGTGGTACACCCTGTAATCCCAGCACAGAGGAGGCAGAGGCAGGAGGATTGCTGTGAGTTTGAAACAGCCTGGGGCACATAGTGAGTTCCAGCCCAGCCTGAACTGCAGACTGAGACCATCTCAAAAAAAAAAAAAATCTGTATTCCAACCTTTCCTTATTTTCCAAGTGAGAAAATGGAGTCCCAGTTGTTTGTACAGAAGCAGCTGGGAGAGAGTGTGTAAAGTCACTTCTGTAGGTGGTGATGGGAAATAAAACTCTTCTCTAAGTTAAGGAGATGCGGCAGGTGAATGAGAGTGATCGAACAGCAACATCTAGGATGGGATTTTATCCTTGCTTCCTAGTCTCCCTCGTAAGTGGCTGGCATAGAGAATCAAATCAGATGTGCCTGCGTGTGCGCATAAGTGTGTGTGTGCCTGCATGTGCATGCAGGCACACTCACACACACACACACACACAAACTTTACTGTTTTGGGAACCATAGCTTTGTCTTTTAACTAAACACAAGAAAGAATAGAGAAAAATCAAATTACTTCGTATGGGATACTTCTCTCTCTTCCTTTGGCATTCTCTTCGTATGTGGGAACACGAGAGAAATCAGGGTGTTGGGGCTCTGGGTCAGGAATTAGAACATTAACATTTACCTGCTTTCTTGTCTCTTATGGCAGCAGATCTCACGGTGTACTAAGACAGACTCATTCAGCTTTTCAGAGTGTGGAAGTAGAAGTGGGGGGGGCAACAGTAGTGTATTTTTAGAATCTTTTTTCAAAAGTCAAACCTAAAATAAACCTGGCCTCAATTCCAAGCAGTAGTTTTACTTCACATGTCCTAAACTAGAGTCTAAATTTTATTTACTTATCTTTGCAGTGCTGGGAATGGAATCCAGAGCCTTGGGCCTGGTAGGGAAACTTTCTACCATTGAGCCTCATATTATAAATTAGAAGAACTTACCTTGATTTTTATAGACCGTATAGTATCACCACATGTAACAAGCTTATTATCTGCTAAGGCTTAAAGAATAAAATATCTGGAAGAGAACTAAAATAAATAAGTTGTTTTACAATATCATTTCTGAAGATAAACTTAGAAGTCTGTTTTTTTTAAAATTATGATCATGCTTTTGCTTTCTGTTTTTCTTTAGCAGCCAGACAAGCTTTTGCATATTCTCACGCCATCAGGCAACACATCAGAACACTTTTTGCTGTATAATTTCCCGAGAATAGAAAACCTAGCACAGTTTGAATGACATGTTGATTATGAAAAGACATTAATGAAATTCTTTTTGATCCTAGTAAACTTCAGATTGAAACAAGAACTAGAAAGGCGGGGTAAATTCCAAAGTGGGCCAGGCAAATATACAGGTCACATGAAACTCCATGAAGAATCAAGGGAGGACCACAAAATCCATGTGTACTCAGGGCACTGGAGCAGGCAGGTCAGCAAAAGAAGTGCTAAGCCTGCATGGGTTTCATTTTGGAGGGTGCCAGTAGATGAAATAAAAGTGTGAATTTGAAGGTTTGTTTGGACCAGACATTAAAGAAGATGTCTGTCTCTACATTTTTAAAGATAAAAGCCTTTAAATGTCTTGAAGAATGCAGAGAACATAAAAGATTGATAAACTCAATTCCACTTGTGAAAAGATTGCAAGTTTAAGTGGCGGAAGATAAACTTCACACTAGAAAGAAACTATTTACAAGGATCTCCTATGTGTCAAGAAAGAAAAGTGATGGATGACCTCGTGGAAAAGGATCAAAGGGAATGGAAAAATAGTTCACAATATGGGAGTTACAAATGGCAGTTATAAATACAAGGCTATGCTTACTCTGTGATGAGAGAAATGCAGTTTTAAATTACAATCAATGTAGTGGGGAAAATCTTCTATTTGTTAATATCTTAGAGGGCCAAGTCTGGGGAAACCAGTGGACTTTGTATTGTCAGTGGAGGAACAAAGGGTGATAGCATCCATAGATGACAGTTTGACAGATATACTAAAATTTGAAATTTACATACCTGCTTACCCTCAAATTCTGAGAAAATTTTCTACAGATGTACTTTGTGAGAATGCATCTGTACAAAAACATTGTAGGATTGTCTAAAAGTAGAACAAAATTTAAAAACTACATATCCATCAATATAGGATTGGCTGAATAAATTGGGAGCAGAAACAAAAGTTAGTAGCATTTGCTGATAGGGAGAGATCTCTAAGGTAGAATAAGGGAATCAGTCAAGCTATAGATGAGTTTCTAGGTACTTGGTGTTACAAATGAATATACGAGTGTATTTAGGTTGTAGCTATAAAGACTGTTTCATAAAGGTTACACAGAAACTGATAATAATGATTGTTATTGGGAAGGAACAGGGTAGAGGTAGGAGGGACATTTATTTTCTTACTGTACACCCTTTACTATCTTAAGCACTTTTAAGCATATGCACATATTGTCTGTTCAAACCAAAATAATCTTTTAACATCTTGAGACTTGTCTGTGCCAGTCAAGGATGGTGAGTAGTTGTAAGTGACAGAATTCCTTGCAGCTGTCAGGCCCAAATATCACACTCACTACTGCCCTGATGGCTAAAATGCAAACAAAAGGGATATTGGGAGCATTTGCCTTTTGAGACAGAGTTGGCATGTCTTGATTCTCTGTCCCTGGGAAGGAGGCAGATGAAATTCAGGTAGGACCGACATGGAAGATGGCCCTGGCAGGAGCCTGAGGCTGGTAGAATACAGAACTGGAGGTATTAACTGCTGCTCCATCTCCATCAAATGCAGTTTATATGGTATTACAGAAGAAAATGTTATTGCGTAGGTCACAGCCTTGAGATCTCCTACCTTTGAGGTTTGGCGTGATGTCTAAGAATCTGCAGCTTTTGGGGCCGGAAATTTAGCTCAGTGGTTCTGGCACCTGCCTCCCAAGCCCAAGGCCCTGAGTTCGATCCTGGTAAGCACATACAATGCTGGGTGTGGTGACTCACGCCCACCAGCAATCAATACCACATACCACAGTGCCGGGCATGGTGGCTCACGCCTGTAATCCCAGCACTCGGGAGGCAGAGACAGGAGGATTGCTGAGTTCCAGACTTGCCTGGACTACATAGTGAGCTCAGGGCCAGCCTGAACTACAAAGCGAGACCCCATCTCAAAAAAAAAAAAAAAAAAAAAAAAAAAAAAA
>PVIC010043510.1:5285-15493 GCA_004025085.1 Thryonomys swinderianus
CTCTCTCTCTCTCTCTCTCTCTCTCTCTCTCTCTCTCTCTCTCTCTCTCTCTCTCTCTCTCTCTCTCTCTCTCTTTTTGCCTGAGCCTTTGGGAAAAGAAAAACATCTTCTCCTGGGAAACATTGTACTTGCTCCTAAAAGATCAGGACTAAGCTGATGAGCAAATGTTCAGAAGTTGGGGTGAGGCAGCAGTGAAACAGGAGAAGTAGAAGCACAGGAAGTAGAGCAGAAGAGGAAGAGAGTTAGTAAAGTGAATGAGAAAAAAATGAATCTCTTCAGGATATGACTGGCACAAGGCAACAACATCAGAATGATGGAAGATCAGGAAGAAGTACCAACATGATTCTCCCTAAAATTGAACTGAATTTAGGGGAGAGAAGGCTGGGCATAAGATGGCCAAACTAGTGCACAAGACAAGTTTATTTCAGGGTGGGATATTAAAGGAGAAATGTAGAGGTTTGAAACTGGGATTTTTCAAGGAAGAAGTATAAAAACCCACAGGGAAATCCACATATGGCAAATGGAAGAAGCCAAAGCATTCTAAGTCCAAGATAAGTGGTGGAGAAGATTTCACAGTCAGAAGAAGCAGGGTTCAGAAAAGTCATTAAACAGATTTGGAAAGTAAGAAATAAGGAAGTGCACAGGAAAGTGTCTTCTGAAAGTTACTGGATGAAGACAGTAATGGGGACAGGTAAGGAAAAATGGCCAGATTACAAGAATGCTGACACTGGCCTGAACCCTACTATAGGTCTCTGTCAGAGTATGGTGTCAATTCCAACAACTACAACTTAAATGCAAACGATTTCCATGTCCTCCTACCCACCACTTAATTCATCACTAGGACATGGTATAGAATCAATAACTGAATGAATTACTCTTGTAATGTTGATGTTTTGAATCCTCAAAACCAAAGAAATCATGAGCTTTTTGCTAGTTAAGACAACGATTTATTTTATTTTATCTTATTTATTGTTTTGAGACAGGCTCTTGCTTTGTATTTCAGGCCTTGAGCTCACTGTGTAGCCCAGGCTACCCTTGAACTCACAACAATCCTCCTGCCTCTGCCTTCCCAGTGCTGGGATTATAGTCATAAGCCAACACACCTGGCACTGTGGTATGTGGTACTGTCACCCTGCCCGGTATTGAAGACAATCATTTTAAAGGAGATAAGCAAACTGAAAAATGGGTTATAATACATTCCCCAAAGTATAGAAGAACCTTGGTTTCAGGAGCCTGGAGTCAGGTAGCCAAAAGCAAGAGAAATGATAAGTCAGATGAAGTCCAACTTTTACAGCATATCCCACACCATTTCCATGTTGTAAAGTTTTCCAAATTACAAATCTCTTTCCTAGACAGCAAGAAAATACTGTTCTTTCATGTGGCATAAATAGTTGAGAATTTATACCCAAAGGAATTGCCATGTCATGACTGACAGCGTCATAATAAATATAAGCCTTTAGGCCACCAAGTTCATGAGAATTTAGCTCACAAGGAACAAGCCAATCACTGTGCCCTTTCTTCATAGTGGTAGTACACACTGGCTAGGTAAGATGCAGATCCTTCATGTTTTCAACAAACTCCCCTTAAAACCCGTATTTCTCATCATAAGACATGGTATTCAGAGTAAGAAAATAATTTGTAATCACTTTCCTTTCTCTTTGCTTCTTTGTTATTATACCAAGAGTATTTTTACAGACTAATGTAAGACTCTATAGAGGAGAGAGATGGCTTATTCTACTTCACAACCTTTGCCTAGTGCTGTATCTTTTACATCTGTGTTTGTGAGAATACTTTTGTGCTCTCTGAAAGTAAAATCCTTCCAAAGTAGATTATAGTCATGAAGGCACAACAAAAACCAACAAAATCTAGTAACTGGTAATCAAGGGACTTGCTCTTCCAAATAATATCTTAAATTTGCATCTTATGAGAGGGACACATTGTGGAAGTGTGTGAGGTATTGATCAATCATTTTCACAGTTCTCAGCATGGGAAATAGGATAGAAAGACCTGGCAGAGGCAGAAGAGTGAAGCTGAAGCCTATGCCCCTCCAAGGGATGTGAGCAGCAACCATATTCCTTATATTTTAGGAAAAGACTTCCCATTTCCCTTCTTGCCAGTGAATATCATGTAAACTTGTTCTTTACCCTTCAAATGTATGGCCTGGCTGCAGACCACCAGATTGCTTTGGTACTGGTAGTGTTTCTCTGACTATTCTTATATTTTGTATTCTTTGCTTTACTTTCAGATTACTGATGAAGGCAAATCAAGGGGAAGAGAAAAAGATGGCCAGACAAGTGTAGAAATGTTGTGCCATTCATAGGATAAGCAGAGTACTCAGAGAAATGAAACTCCTCCCAGGAAACAGAAGGCTTTTGTGACTTATGTGAACTATCCAGCTGCATGTGGAGGGTACCATAAAAATAACTTGCATTATGTAAAGAGGGATGAAAAAATAAAAGAAGTTATAAAACATTAGTATAAAACTAAAATAGTTTAGTGCACTAACCTAATTATGGTTATTTGTAATCCAATATTATTTTCTTAGCAGCCTTGCCCTTTTGCTTATTTTTACAACATGGAATACTTGCAAAGAATAGTACCTTCATCTTAATACCTTCATTCCATGAGGCTGTGCCAGCTGTGAACTGAACATTCTGGGCTTTTAGTACTGTCACCATTTTTGTTATTGGAAAAATCCACTATGTTGGTCTGGCTTGCAAACAGGTAAGGCACTTCTAATTAGTGGTGTATAATAGGGGTCATCTTGGGCATGTTTTACAGGGAGCTGAAAAGTACTGTCTTTAACAGTGGGGCAGGGCCTACATTTGTAGATGGCATGGCCTCTGAACAGAAGAACAGGCATTTCAATTTTCTGAACAGTCCTAATCCCTGTGGGACCTATGAGAAGAGCTCTGCATAACAACAACAGAAATAACAGGGATTTTTCCCCTTTGCTGAATATTTGAATACATTAATATTTTATATTGCTTTAGTGAGATGCTTATGTACTTGCTAAGTAAAAGCTCCCAGCCTAGGCCTTGGCTTCTTGTCTTTCTTTTCTAAGTAAGAATACCAAGAACGCAATTCAATTTATCAAAATATATTTTGGCTGGAATTTAAACACTTAGCAGGGTTCTGAAGGCAGAGCAGAAACAGCCTCCATAATCTCTCAAAAGTGCATACTCTACCAAATACTTCTCTTCATTACTATATTATCTAAGGAAATTAGAACTCAGTGGCAGAGTTCATGCTGCCAAATTCTCATCTATAAGAACAAAACAGCCAGGAGACTGAGTTCCTTTAAGTATCATGACACTTAAAAAACAGCACCCACCTGAACACAGACCACAGTATCTAACCACTAAACATGGGTGAACCATAGTGGCCCACACAAACTGTTATATGGAGTCATAAAGTATGAAGATGAGCAGGACTTGGTCTCTAGGGATGAACTGTTTTCTGTTTCTAAAATATTTAGGTAGCACTCAGCAAAGGGAGACTTGAGCCTCATGGATACCTAGCCACCAAGGACAAGCTTGGTCTGGGGGTCCATAAGAGTACAAATGTGGAGTGCAACATCCGATACTACAGAGGTCTCAGCCAGCAGCTCCATGTACCCAATGCTCTTTGAAGGGATGCACCTTCAATGCCAGCCTCAGAGTTCCTAGCAGAAGACAGTGGCTCTTGTTACGGGGTAGTGACTTTCTTGGCTGCATCTAGGATAAGACTGCTAGTCACACATGGTTCCTACCTCCTACCTACACAGCCATGAATGGCAGCCTCATTCTCCCTATCACAGACAAATAAGCTGTATTTGGTGATCCAGTACACACACAGAACAGTCCCTTCTGATGTGAACATTTCTGTTCCTTTCCGCCATCCAGCCCCATACGTCCCTTTGAACTCAAGGCTTTTGGTGGAATTACGTGCCTTGACCTTTTTAAAATTTTGGGACAGGTCTTCCCAAGTTACCTGGGCTGAGGTCAAACTGGCAATCTTCATGTCTCAGCTTCCCAGAGTGCTGGTGTTACAGGTGACCACACCCTAATCTAACTCTCCAGAACACTACTAACACTAAACTGTTGCTTTTGAGCATGCCTCAGAGTTTAGATGCAAATGTTAATAAAGAAATTGTGTCCCCTCTTCAGATGTGAAACCATACGTAACTAGCTAAGCCGAGTGATCCTAATAATTCTAAACTGGACACCATGGCCTAAAGTGGTTGACAAAACTGGAGAAAGAAAAAAAAAAAACTGGAGAAAGAAGTTATTTGAAAAGTAAAGCTACAATTTCTAAAGTGAAGATGGTGAGGTTCTAGTGCCTGAAGACTGCAGGGCCACTGTGTCCAGGTCCCACTTGCCAGTCTCCATGCAGTGAGGCCCTGTACCTTGGTGGCATCTCTGGATCCCTGGAAGAAGACAGAGCTGGAAGGGTATGGGAAACAGATGCCTAGGGTGGGGCCCTACCTGCTTGGGTGGTCACCTTCAGCAGGTAGCCATCCAGGTCCACGTGGAAGTATGGCCCTTGACAGGGCAGAGCCACACGGGAGCCATTCCAGCGCACAGCCAGGTGCTGCTCCAGGCTGACAGTGCTTGAGCCCAGGACTAGCTGCACCGATTTGGTCCAGGAGAAAGAGTGTGTCCGCCGGGCATCATTCTTCACCAGCACCTGGAAGGACGAGGCAGGGGAGGAGCAGTCTCTGGTCAACACATACTGACATGTGCCCTGAAAGTTAAAGGTCCGGCCATCAAAAGTGTTGTAGTGAGGGTCTCCAAACACTGTGCAGACACCGGGCTCTGTGGATGGATGAGAAAAAACAGTGTGGTCACAACCAAGGGAAGATATGGACAGACAGCAAGGTCCCTATGGGTCACCAGATTATATAACAGATGAGCCAAGACCCAAGCAGATATGTTATAAGGGAAATAACTTGGGGAAAAAAAAGAAAATTATATTGGGGAGATTTAAAAGGTTTTTCTCATGTAATACTTAAGGTGAGTCTATTTTTAAAAGCTTTTGTAACATTGTTGAACTTTTTACATCTCTGTTTTGCAGCCTTGACAAGCTTCAATAAAGAAACTGAACTCAAACACTTAAGAACCAGCCCACAGCCAGGGATTTAGCTCAAGTACTTACCTTGTGAAGCAGAAGGGCCTGACTTTTTTTGCTGTTGTTTTCTGAGACAGGTTCTCGCTTTGTAGTTCAGGTTGGCCCTGAGCTCACTATGTAGCCCAGGCAAATTCCAAACTCAGCAATCCTCCTGGTTCTGCCTCTCAAGTGCTGGGATTTAAGGAGTGAGCCACCAGGCCCAGTATTATGGTATGTGGTACTGATTGCTAGTGGGTGTGAGCCACCACACCTGGTATTGTTGTATATGGTTACTAGGGATTGAACCAGGGACCTTGTGCTTGTGAGGCAGGCGCTATAACCAGTAATCTAAATCTCTGGCCCAAGGGCCTGAGTTTTTATCCCCAGGGTGGGGCGGGGCAGGGCGGGGAGGGGGCAGCCCTACTGTATGACCCTCATAAGAAAGAGCAAATTAAGCACACAGGCAAATAAATGACAACGACACCAAAATCTTAGTTCCTTTTTGAAAAAGTTTATGAGCTGGATGTGTTGGCTCATGCCTGTAATCTCAGCACTCAGGAAGCAAAGACAGGAGGATTGCTGAGTTCGAGGCTTGCCTGGGCTACATAGCAAGCTCAGGGCCAGGCTGAACTACAAAGTGAGACCCTGTCTCAAAAAAAAAAAAAAAATTTTTTTTTGAGACAGAGTTTTAGGTTGCTAAATTGCCCAGGCTGGGCCCAAATTTGTGTTTCTCTTCCCTCAGCCTCCTAACCAACTCAAAAAAGTTAGAAGCACCAAAGATTACTCATGGTTCTGAAGAAAATTACAGTGTTCAACTTTCACATATTCACTAAGGCCAAATAAACAAAACTGCCAAACACATCCATGATTAGCCATGTCAAAAAAAATTATGATGAAGTTAATAATTACAGATCACCTTTGTAATTTTCAAGTTTTATTTTGTTTTGTTTTGAGCCAGGGTCTTGCTTTGTAGGTCAAGCTGGCTCTGAGCTCACTATGTAGCCCAGGCAAGCCTTGAACTCAGCAATCCTCCTGTTTCTGGCTCCCGAGTACTGGGATGACAGGCATGAGCCACCATGCCCGGCACTAAAGTTTCTTTTATTTTGATCTAAGTGCCAAAATACCAAGTTAGATTTAAAATTTTACAAAGCTCATTATTTAGTAATTTTAAGAAATTCTAATGTGTTTTCACTCCTATATTGCATTAATTCAAATCTTTATGAGACCAAGTTAAAGTTCTGAGGCATTTTGAGGCATCTCAAACATTATAATAAAAATTAATACCCATTTTAAAACACAATTTGAAATTTGTTTCCCATGTAAAGATATCTGTTGATAAGGGACCACAAAAATAAAGAATTAATTTAGTAAATTTAGCCTAGAGAACGAAAGAAATGTAATAAAAGAGCAATTTCCAGTCAACATCAAAATCATAGGTGAAGAGTAACAACCAGAGTAAGCACAACGGGCCAGGATTGTAGGAGGAACATCCAGTCAATGTCCCCAACTCTGCAGGAAGGATTGATGCAGAAAAAGGAAGGACCAGTCTGGCACAAAAAGGATGTGACAACTGCTCTGATGTGACTGGTAAGATCTAGTGCAAATAAGTGATTCAGTTTCCAGGATGTTTGGGAAGCAATGTCACCCATGTTACAAACAAGTTATTTTACTTGCCAATTACATGGGGCTTCATGCAAATATCATATACTTGGAATTTGTTTCACTATCTATATTTGATACTCACAAGAGAAGGAAGTTTTGGATATAGTAGTTTAATTGTGCAAATGTATTAACACAAATGATAGCAGGGCACACAGTATGTCTGAATAGAGGAACAGTCACTTCAGAGAGACTCATACATAGAAGATCACGTAAAATCACAGGTAATTGAAAGAAGGTGAGGACCATACACGCTGACACTAAAAAATCAGTGTGAAAGAAAAGACTTGTAGATGAAACAAAATATATGCATAAGAGTTTAAAAGACACAAAGCATTCAGGCTGTTTCCAAAACTTGGCTATTACAAAACTGTGCTGCTATAAACATGAGTTCACGTATATCACTGTGTTGTTATGCTTTTAATTCTTTCATGAAATAGACACAGATGTGCAAATACCATATCATTTCTCCAGTGTGAGAAACTGAAGGTGCAAATGAAGTTCAGAATGTATGATAGGCATTGTGAAATAGGCAGAAATTGCTCAAAGGGAAAGGGGAACTGGATGGGAACAGAAGAAAAAAATCGTGGTAAAAAGGGGAAAAAAAGTGAAACAAAGCTGATGTATATGAAGGGTTAGTGGGGGTTGAAAGGAGGGGAGAAGAATGAGAAAAATAAGAATCTAGATACACAGGTACAAATTCTCAATGAGGAATGTGATTATAATGTATTCCTAAAATGTACCAATAAAATCCATTAAAAATAAACAATTAAGAGAGAAAAAGAGAGAGACAAACCAATTCAGTGGAACTTCTTGGGTTCCTCAGCTGACATCCAACACAGGAATTGCCATTGTAAGGAATTGCCATTCTCAAACAGTAGCTGGGATCCAAGAAGCACTGCTGCAGTGTTAAGCCACCTCCACGGTGTTAGCCAACATAGACTTGTGTTATATGGGTCACTCACCTCACAATCTGCTCTCCCAAAAGAGGACATTGCAACCTGGCAGCACTTTTTGTCAGTATACACAAAGCACAATGACCAGGTAGCTGCTCCTTCCCCCCCCACCAATTCATTTTCAGACTACAGGAGAATAAACAAGCAACCACTGCTTGTATTGGCAGTTTTCAATATTGGACCCTCAACACATCTGACACCTCACTGGGTGCCTACAGTTTATTCCAAGCTAATTGGAACATTTATCCAGTGTACAGAAATAATTGATCTGGTCTGAGTATTTAGAACAATCTTGGCTAGCTTGAGCCTACACCAAACTCCCTATCCTGCTCTAATCAGTCTCTGACTGACATCTAACATCAGTCTTCTATGGGCAGAGTTTACCCTGGGTGTTCAAAACATCCAGCTATCATCGAGCCAGAGCCCTTGACATAGTCCCTGCCTAACACAGTAGGCCAACATTCTGCCAGGTTATACAGAAAGGATTCATGACTGCATATTCTACCCAGTTCTGCAGACATGCATGAACCATTATCCAGCACTATGTGCCCTCACTGGGCTTGTGGAAAAGTACATTAGTCCTGGGCAGATTTGTTTCTCCCTCTGAGTACCCACAGGACCTCAAATCATGTCTGAGAGAACAAAGGAGCCTCCACATTTTGGGAGCTTGCCCCATAAACACTAGATAACCAGCACTGATCCCCAAATAGAAGGAATCTAAAACGGAAGCTTCAAAACCAAGGACCTTCCCTGGTGTAGCTACCCAGCTTGAACAGCTACAAAAAATAGGGGACTACAGAGATAGTCCCCCTTGAACAGAATAACCTGAATCCAGACTCATAGACTATAAAAAGGGGCAAGGAAGGAGGTGACTTATAAGATTAAAGACTACTGACCTGAAAAGGAAACAAGAGAAATGCATACGAATATTTTGTTTCCTTTTTGGCAGGGTGGCTATTATCAATATGTTTCCATGTTTCACTATTCTTTTCTCTTATGGCAGAAGTTGGAGTTTTACCACCAATTTAATGCCCCTCCTTATATTACTTTGATCTATCCACTTCAATCGGCCCTCCTTTTAGTCTCTCACTCACGCTTTTTTCTTAATGTTTTCTCTTTCAATTAGCTCCTTTAGTATATATTGTTATCTTTTTTAAAAATTGAATTCTTTATTGGTACAATTTATATACATCTCACAATCATATATAACATTGGGGAATTTGTACCAGTATATGACACAAGTTAATTCTCATTTTTACCCATATCCCTACCCACCAACACCTCCCTTTATACATACTCTTTTATTTTCTTTCTGAATCATATTTACTCCTTCCCCTCATTACATTCCCACACCAAATTTCCTATGGAAATTTTCCACTCTATAAAAGCTGTCATACTTTATAGAGCTCATTTGCATCTACAGGTGTTCATATCAAAGAGAAGATCTGGTATTTGCCTCTCTGTGATCTATTTATTTCACTTATTAGTGTATGCTCCAGGTGTCTCCATTTCTACATAAATGAATCGATCTTGTCATTCTTTATGGCAGAATAATACTCCATTTTATGAAAAAACTACAAATTCTTTATCCAGTCTCCAGTTGATGGATATTTGGGTTGTTACCAAGAATGAGATATCACAAACTGAGCTGCTGTGAACAAGGGTGTACATCTGTCTTTCCAGTATGATTTTTTAAGATCTTTTTAGGAATATTCCTAACAGGGGGATAGCAGGGTCAAATGGGACCCCTACTCCTAGTTTTCTGAGAAATCTCCACACAGATCTCCACAATAGTTGCACAAGTCTACAATCGCACCAACAGTGGAGAAAGGTTCCTTTCATGCCACAGCCACACCAGCATTTATTGTTCATTGATTTTGTGATAGCAGCCATTCTTTGTGGAGTGAGATGAAATCTCAGTGTTGTTTTCATTTGCATCTCTCGAATGACCAGTGATGTTGAACATTTGTTTATATGCCTCTTGGCTGCTTTGACTTCGGCTTCAGAGAAGTTTCTATTCATTTCAGATGCCCGCTTTTGAATTGGGTCTTTAAATTTGGGGAGGCTGATCTGTTTGAGTTCTTTATATATTGTAGATAATAGCCCTTTGTCTGATAAACAGCTAGTAAAGATTTTTCCCATGTTGTTAGTTGTCTTTTAGCAGTGCCATTGATTTATTTTGCTGTGCAGAAGCTTTTCAGTAGGATGAGATCGCATTTGTTGATCCTTTCTGCTAGTTCTTGTGCTATAGAGGTTTTATTCATAAAGTCTCTGCCTAAGCCAATGTCTCCAAGAGTTTTACCTAGCCTGTTTTCCAGCAGGCTTATTGTTTCTGTTTTTAATATTTAAGTCTGGTGTCCATTGTGAGTTTAGTTTTGTGCATGGTGAAAGAGATAGGTCTAGCTTCAGCTTTTGGCAGGTTAAAGTCCAGTTTTTCCAGCAACATTTGTTAAAATGTTTTTCTTCCCTTGTCTTTCTTCCCTTGGGGATGTTTGCCTCTTTTGT
>PVIC010043511.1:0-15394 GCA_004025085.1 Thryonomys swinderianus
ACAGGGTCTCGCGTTGTAGTTCAGGCTGGCCCTGAGCTCACTATGGTGCCCAGGCAAGCTGCCGCAAACTCAGCAATCCTCCTGTCTCTACCTGCTGGGATTACAGGCGTGAGCCACCACGTCTGGCATTGTGGCATGCGGTGTTGATTGTTGGTGGGTGTGTCTCCATGCCCAGCATTATATGTGGTAACCGGGGATCGAACTCAGGTCCTTGCGCTTGCGAGGCAGGCGCCGGAACCACTGAGCTAACCCTCCGGCCCTGTGCTATTGTTTTTATTTTAGAAGGAAGTTATAGAGAATCAAACCCAGGATTCTCTACCATTAAGTTATACCCCCAGCTTTTTTAAATTTTGAGACAGGATGTTTTTAGTTTTCCAGGTGGGCTTCAAAATTGTAATTCTGTGTGTCAGGCATGGTGGTACATGACTGTAGGCTGAGACAGGAGAATCCCTGAAAATTTGAAGCCAGCCTGAGTTACACAGTGAGTTTAAGGTCAGCCAGGAATACACAGTAAGACGATACCTTAAAAAAACCAAAGCCAAAAAACAAGCAACCCACCAAAACAAACTTCAAATCCTCCTGCCTCAGCTTTCTGTCACTACTTACACATGAATAATGGCTTGTGCTAGGATAGAATGCTAGAGCTATGAAGTCATTAGGTGACAGGAATTAATCTGTTCCATTGAAATCTCTTGTTTTTGTCTTTAGGGCAGGATTTCACTCGGTAGTTCAGGCTAACCTCTAACTCACGTGTAGCCCTTGCTGTGATCCTCCTGCCTCAGCCTCCTGAATGCTGGGGTCACAGGCATCTGCCACCAAGTTCAGCTCCATTATAATTCTACTGGAAAACCATCATATATGTGGTCCACTGTTGACTGAAATATCATTATGATGTGCATAACTATATATAATTTGAGAAAATTGGGCTGATATAATTTATAGTGACAGAATGCAGATTAGTGGTATCGTGATGAAATCCAGGAGGGATAGATTGCAAAAGGCACTAGGATGTAGAGAGAGGAAAGGGAAGTAAAGAGAATTAAGATGTGTTCCATACATGCTCCAACTCCCCACTATGAATGTAATCATGTGCTGCTACATACATGTTCTAATAGTAAAAATTTAAAAAGGCACTAAGAGAATTGTGGAATGGATGGAAATGTTTCAAACATTAATTGTGGCTTTATTACATATAAATATATTAAAACTGCCTAGTGGGGCATGGTAGTGCACACCTGTAATCCTAGCCCAAGGTTAGGGGAGGAGGATTACTGAGTTCAAGGCCAGCCTGGACTATATAGTGAAACTTTGTCTCAAAAATCAAAACAAGGGGCCGGAGGGTTAGCTCAGTGGTTCCGGCGCCTGCCTTGCAAGCATAAGGTCCTGAGTTCAATCCCCAGTAACCACATACAATGCTGGGCATGGAGACTCATGCCCACCAACAGTCAATACCAAATACCACAGTGCTGGGCGTGGTGGCTCACGCCTGTCATCCCAGCACTCGGGAGGCAGAGACAGGAGGATTGCTGAATTTGAAGCTTGCCTAGGCTACATAGTGAGCTCAGAGTCAGCCTGAACTACAAAGTGAGACCCTGTCTCAAAAAAAAAAAAATCAAATCAAAACAAAACTAAACAACAATTTAAACTTTAAATACGTAAGTTTATTGTATGTCTATTATACCTCAGTAAAATTGCAAAGAAGTAAAAAATTTTTTCTTGTGTTGACATACTATTAAAATGAACTGATGGTTCTTTTTCTTTTTTGCTTTTGGTTTTTTGAGACAGGACCTTGCTATGTAGTTCTGGCTGGCCTCAAACTCACTATGTAGTCCAGGCTAGCCTCAAACTCATGGTGATCCTCCTGCCTCAGCCTCCTGAGTACTGGGATTACAGGTGTGCGCCACCATACTTAGTTTTAATGATGGTGCTTAACTGTTAGTTTTATCAGTATCGCCTCTGAGCAGAAGATTTCATCATGGCTCTGACACATATATACCTTTAACCCACCTATTTTAGCTTTCTATTCAATAAATGGGAGAAAATTCTTGGTTAAAATCAAGGGTCTCCTTAGAACCCCAAGTGCCCCAGCTGAGGCCTTCCTATGCATGCAGAAACTCCAGCCGGTGCACCAGTGAGGACAGCCCCACACCCATTCAGAAACGAATCCAACTCTGTGAGCTTCCACTGGGTGCTGCTTCTAACTGCTCCACCATCCTGGTGGTGAACGGCTAAAAAAATTACCCCTTTTTTTCTTTATTGTAGCCCAAATATGCTACAGTACTAGAGAAACCTTTCTCTCAATTTTACTTATGTAGTCCTTTTTTTTGAGACAGGGTCTCGCTTTGTAGTTCAGGCTGGCTCTGAGCTCACTATGTAGCCTAGGCAAACCTCGAACTCAGCAATCCTCCTGTATCTGCCTCCCGAGTGCTGGGATGTCAGGAGTGAGCCACCACGCCCAGCACTGTGGTATGGGTATTGATTGCTGGTGGGTGTGAGTCTCCACACCCAGCATTGTATGTGGTTACCTGGGATCGAACTCAGGTCCTTGCGCCTGCGAGGCAGGCACCGGAACCACTGAGCTAACCCTCTGGCCCTATGTAGTCCTTTTTAAAAGTGGATCTAAATATGCACCCAGGTAGGTTGTACCAGAAATGAATTCAAGGAATATCTTCTATCACCTCCAACCCAGAATCCCTACTCTTAGTCTTAAACCAATTTTCTATTGGATCAAGTACATCATGCCTACTTACTTGTTTCCTTAGGACTTCTCTCCTAAAAAGCTGTTCTGCCAGCTGGGCATAATGGAACATGCCCATGATCCAGCTACTCAGCAGGCTGAGGCAAGAGGGCCCTATGTTTGTAGCCAGCTGGGGAAACTTGGTGAAGTCCTGTGCTCGGAATTGAAAACTAGAAAGGACAAGGACTTAGATGCAGGCTCCCTGGATGTGATCTCCAGTATCACAAAACAAAAACGAAGAAGAAAAGCCTCAACATGTTTCTGGATTTCAGCCCCAGAAACTCTGTTTTAACAGAATTGCTGAAGAGCCAAGGGAGGGGTGGGGATTGAGCTCAGCCACACAGTGCCTGCCTGCCAAGTGCCAGGTCCTGAGTTTGATCCTCAGTACAAAGAAAAGTGGGGGGGGCAAGGAATCAGCAATGTGGTAAAGCACCCCAAGTGATGATGGGGGATAGGAAATGAGAGTTGAACCCACAGAGAACTGAGCTACACACCCAGTGCTTTTTTATTCTGAGACAGCATCTTGATAAGCTTCACTTGAACTTTTGCTCCGACTGCCTCAGCCTCCCACTAGGCCTGACTTTAAGCCCTAATTCCTTTAATAAAAAAACTATTAGGACTTGAACACAGGGCCTTTACATTGAATAACATTCCTAGCCATTTTCTATTTTTTTTTAATTTTGAGACAAGATTTCATTAAATTACTAAATGCCTAGGCTGGGCTTGAACGTGTGATCCTACCTCAGGCTCTCAATCTGCTGGGATTATAAGTGTACACTGCCAAGCCCAGCTTTAACCTTAACTAATTCATATTCAAGTGCTCCGCTAGTAATTCCATTGAGAAATGCTGATCTAGAATAATATCAGATAATAACTACTTGTGTTGTTGAAAAGCATGGCTTTTAATTGTTCATATGCATTCAGTAAGAATGATGACCCTTTTGGCTCGTAATTACAGTAATGAGCCTCCATCATTACTGCCTGAATAGTCACAGTGTAGCATTTTGGGGCTCAGAAGAGAATTTTAAGCATGGTCACCTGGAGGCAGCTCACTGTAGCAGAAAACGTGATGAATGGAGACCACAAGACCTGGGATCTGAACCTGGTCTAGTTGTTCACTGACTTGACAAGCTTGTGAACGTTGCTGTATTTCTCTCTTCAGGATTCATCTTTTGTACAAGAAAGAAAAACAAAAGAGAAAACATTTGTTTAAATGATTTTGCTATGTGATTTTGTGAATGAAATAGGAACTTACACCAAAGGATGTATGAGCTTTAAAGAGTTCTTTAAATATATTATTCTTTCAGTTTTTTGAGACAGGGTCTTACTGTATAGGTCAGACTGGTCTTGAACTTGTAGTGATCCTCCTGCTTCAGCCTTCTGAGAGCTGGGATTATAGCCACGTGCTGCCATGCCTGGCCAATGCTAGGGATTGAATCCAGGGTGTTGGGTGTGCTTAGCAAACCACGTATCACTGAGGTACACCCTCAGTGCAAACATATTACTATTGTTACTGAACTCAAATTGGTTGCAGTCTATTTAGGAAGACAAAATGTAAGTGGGTGAAAAATATGATACCCATATGCAATACAAAGGGATGACTATGAAGCATTGAGAATAAGCAAAGAGAATTCAATGACCGAATTTGTATAAAATGAATTAGCTTAGCTACTTCTAAAAGTTCTCTGAGAAGTCAGGATTCTTTCAGTGTTTAGAAGAAGTAAGAGCTGAGAGTAGCTCAGTGGTAGAGTGCTTGATTTTTAGTGCTACAAAAAAAGTTAAAAATAAAAGTGATCCTGACACAGCAGCACATACTTTTAATACCAGCTAGTAGGAGGCTAAGGCAGTAGGATCACAAGTTCAAGGTCAGCTTGGGCAACTTAGCAAGACTGTGTCTCAAAAAATAAATAGGGCCTGGGCACCATAGTGGGCTCAGGGCCAGCCTGAACTACAAAGTGAGACCCTGTCTCAAAAGCAAAAAAAAAATTAAATAAAAAAAAAGGGCTGGGGATGAGCTCAGTGGTAGAGTGCAAACAAAAAACCTCAAAAAACTGGAAATCTAATCCATGTGGTCTAATTAATTATAGTGACCCTGAAGACAGCATATAAGAACAGAAAGAGAAATACCAGTCTTCATGGAGCCTGGGGAAAACCCCAAAGCATAACTCTTGTTACAGTGGACTTCAATCACCATCTGTGGTACAGACCCCAACAGGCAGATATCCCAGGCCAGTCTATTCCTGAAATCCTTTCTGTGACAGAGTGAGCTGGGTATGAAGTAGCCTATACAGAATTTCTTCTGTATGGATGTTTTCCCAGCTAATCTACTTCCTATTATGATTATGTTTTAGCCTCTTCAATATTAATAAAAAGAGCACATAGACTTGCTTATACAAATTATCAACCTGAAAACTTATAAAATGACATTTTAAAACAGAAATCCCTTGATAGTGCAGTTTCCATGAATTAGTCTTTGTTAGTTCATAATCTCAGATTGCACTGAGAATAATTAAACCTCTGGACCTTCAGAGCTAAGAAGCTGTGGGCGTAGCTCGGTGGAGACTGTGTGATTAGCATGTAGCAGGGTCTAAATTAAATCCATAGTACAAAGGGCTGGGGATTTAGCTCAATGGCATAGCTCCTGTCTTGCAAACATAAGGTTGTGAGTTTGATTTCCAATATCACACACTCACAAAAGAGCACAGTTGCACACACACAATCAAGGACATACATCCCTTCAAACAACAACAAAAGAGCTGTAAAGCAGACTTTGGATCATCACAATGATAATAAGGATTTATTTATCCAGTAATTCAAAGAATAGAATACAAAATTTTGAGTCAATTCGACATGGGTTAGAAGCCTGGTATGCCTGTTTCCTCATCTGTAAAATGGAATTTAATATATTTACTTCATAGCATTATACAAAGAATAAATGGGGCCATCTATATCAAGTACTTTTCAGGCAGGCATGGTGGAATGTAATCTACAGTCCTAGTACTCTGGGAGGCTGAGGCAGGTGGATCAAAAATTTGACCCCATGGGCCAGAGCTGTAGCTCAGTGGTACTGCATGCCTACTTGGCAAGTGGAAGGTCCTGAGTTTGATCCCTGGTATTGAAAAAAAAAATATTGAGCCTGCCCTGGGCAACTTAATGACTTACATTTTGTTTCAAAAGAAAAAAAAAAAAGACACACAACAAAACACTAGTAACAACAAAAACAAAAATGGACTGCAGAGGTAGTTTCGAGGCCTGAGTTCAATTCCTGGTAACACAGAGAAAGAAAGGGCTTGCCAAGGTGACTGTCCGCATGTCGGGAATATCTTGGGACTCTGGAAATCCCCATAGTAAGAACAGAATAGTTATCACTGCCAATCTCTAAGGTTGCCCTCATTGCCTTTCAATCTCTGCCTTTCTCTTTTTTTTTTTTTTTGAGACAGAGCCTAGCTTTATAGTTCAGGCTGGCTCTGAGCTCACTATGTAGCCCAGGCAAGCCTTGAACTCAGCAATCCTCCTGCCTCTGCCTCCCTAGTGCTGGGTTCACAGGAGTGAGTTACCACGCCTGGCACTGTGGCATGTGGTGCTGACTGCTGGTGGGTGTGAGTCACCATGCCTGGTACTGTTGTATGTGGTTACCAGGGATTGAACTGAGGACCTTGTGCTTGCTTGACAGGCACTGGAACCACTGAGCTAAATCTCTGGCCTCCCTGTTATTTTTAATATCAGGATAATAATATGAATTTTCCACAAGGTAAGATGTAATTAACTGCAGACAAAGGATATAAATAATAGGTGTCTTAGGCTGAAATGAATTGAGACCACTGGAGCGAGAAACGTGTGGTCTATTTGGAACTTGATATAATTCTGAGAAGAGAGGTCAGTTGCAACTTAAATACTGACAGGGATAAACGGGCTGAAGTGATACTGGACAAGCCCAGTCCAAAGAGGGCAGTGTCGTCTCAGTTCCTGCCGTCTGCCTGACCTTTCAGTTGCAGTGGAAAGTCTGGAATCTTGGATGTACTATAAATGCTCTCAATTGTTGAATAATTTAGAAAAAAAATTAAATACAAGTCCGACCAAAGATGTGAGGAAGATAGCAAGATTGAGTCCAGCCTGGGGAATTTTGTGGTTTAGTGAGATCCTGTCCCCCACAAAAAATATATGTCTATATATGTATATGTTTATATACATGTATGTATATTTATATATGTATATATATGATCTGGGATGTAGCTCACTACCACTGACTAGGAGGTCCAAGGTGTGAGTGGCATTGATGGCTAACAGATCTTCTCTCTCCTCTCTGCGATCCTCCTGCCTCAGCCTCTGATGCTGGGGTGACAGGTGAGCACCAGGATGCTTGGCTTACCCTCTTTCTCTCTCCTTGTTTTTCAGTACTAGGGATTGAACCCAGGGCCTTGGGTTTGCTCTGTCACTGAGCTATAGCCATAGCTTCTAGAAACTTTTTTTTTTGAGACAGGGTCTCGCTTTGTAGTTCAGGCTGGCCCTGAGCTCACTGTGTAGCCCAGGCAAGTGTCGAACTCAGCAATCCTCCTGTCTCTGCTTCCCGAGTGCTGGGATTACAAGCATGAGCCACCACACCCAGCACTGTGGTATGTGGTATTGATTGCTGGTGGGCGTGAGTCACCACGCCCAGCACTGTATGTGGTTACCGGGATTGAATTCAGGACCTTGTGTTTGCGAGGCAGGCCCCAGAACCACTGAGCTAAATCTCCGGCCCTAGAAACTTTTATTTTATATTGAGACCAGGTGTCCCCAAGTTGCTCAGGCTTGCTTTGAACTTGGATCACCCTGTCTCAGCCTTCTGAACAATTGGGATGATAGGTGCATGCTACTATGCCTTGCATAACAGACCTTTAATGCCTCCATCAAGAGTAGTTTCTTAGGAATGAGAAACTGGCATCAAATTGCAGTGGATTGTCATGAGGCTTGAAAGCAAAGCTAGAAGCAACAGTGAGTGGAACAATGCATTAAGCCCCTGAAGCAATATAAGCATCAGAAAAAAATGATAGGAAGGTGACAGAGTTGGAGAGAGAAGCATGAAAAGCATGAGAAAGATATTTTTAGGAAAAAATCAATATTTTTTTTTAATTGAATTCTTTTTTTTTTTTTTTTTTTTGAGACAGGGTCTCGCTTTGTAGTTCAGGCTGGCCCTCAACTCACCATGTAGCCCAGGCAAGCCTTGAACTCAGCAGTCCTCCTGCCTCTGCCTCCCGAGTGCTGGGATTACAGGCGTGAGCCACCACGCCCGGCTAAAAATCAATATGCTTTGTTAACTGGTTATTGATAGATCAGGGAAGAACGTTCCATGATTCCACTCCTGATCTCTGGTTCCTGAGAGTGAGGTGATGTTGTTATCAGGGACAAGAAGTTAAAATACCGAGGTAGGCACGATGGTGGGACAGCAGGCTGTTTAGTAGGAGTTGGAAATGTAAAATTGTAATTCTCCACATGTTTACAAGGCTAGGTCTTAAGTCTGTGCAACATGCTTTTTTCTTGGGTATTGTTTGTCTAATATACCACATAGGGGCTGCACAGTATTTGCTCTCTAGACACAGATCTCCTTACCAGCATTTGAGGATGGGCTTGGGGGTGGAGCTCAGTGGAGCAGTACAAGTGGAGGAGGCCCTGGATTCCATTCTTAGCACTGGAAAAAAAACTATAAAAAAAACCAAGGCAAGCAGGAAAAAAAAAAGCCAACATAATATTAATATAATTACTGTTTTTGAATGGATGTTTGATTGTTCATGGAAGGACAATAATATTTATGCATTTCTAGTTAACACAGTAATTGTGTTAACAAATAATTTAATTGTCAAAACAATTGCAGGAGGCAAATATTTATCATTCTTATGTTATAAAAGAATATTAAGGGGGACCAGGGACTTGGCTCAGGGGCACCTTACCTGCCTTGCAAGAACAAGGTTAGGAGTTTAATTCCCGGTACCACAACAAAAAAACAAGAATATTAAGGTTTGAAGGGTAAACCAGGTGTGGAGGTGCATACTTAAAAATCCATCACTCTGGAGGGTGAGGCAGGAGGATCACTGCTAGAGTTCAAGGCCAGAATGGGCTACAGGGTGAGTTCAAGGTCACCTTGAATTGCTCAGCAAGACCCCCCCAAAAGGATAACTTGGCCAGAGTAACACAGTTTAGACTGGCAGAGCTGGAAGTCAAGCAGCCTGTGGCAGATGGTGTGCATGCGGATCTAACACTCCCACTTTTCATTAGTTTTTGGTACATCTGCAAACTAACAATAATGAAGTAAGACTTCAGCAACATAGTGGTTCAAACTTGTCACTTGGGAACCCCATTTCACACATAATAAAATGACATCTTTTTTTTTTTGCAATAGAGTCCAGAAATGTCTATTCATATATAAAATGACATCTTAAATGTAATTTGCAGTCTTCATTTTGGTATCATAAAATATAGTTTTGAATTTTTTCCAGTGGAATTGTCCCAACCACTGGAATTTTTAAAAATACTGTGCAACACTAAATATGCTATAAAATAGTCTAAAAGCTAGGCAAGTGAAAACAATATTTGTGACAGCAGCTCCACAAGAGAATTGTAAAACACACATGTGATATGCAATGTGATATGTCCGGGTAACTGTTTCCTAAGTGGGATCTTTGGAATGGCTGCACATGGCTGTAATCCCAGCATTCAGAGGTTGAAGCAGGAGGAATCAGAGTTCCAGGCCAGTCTGAATTACACAACGTGTTTGACGCCAACCTGATCACATTAAACACAGTCTCATACAAAACAAAACAAAATAAAACACAACAGAACAAAACGCAGCTCATGACATTCCCATCTTCCTGTTGATGTCATGCATCTCATTAGAAAAGGACACCATCAATCACAATTCTGGAACTTCTATTTTTCAGTTTACTGTAAGAATCCCAATTCGTCAGCAGTACCAACAACATTAATACCTATATTCTCCAACTCAGCCAACTCAAGCAAGATGCCAAATCGACGAATACCTGAATGTTATTAAGAAGCTGTGGCTCTTGCAATACGGGAGCAAGCCCAGAGGAGCCCGACGCCAGCTGGGCAGGGGTGGGGCGCAGAAGGCGAGCGGCGGGGCGTTGAGACTGACAGACCGCGAAGGGCTGGGGCTCAGGTGCGGAGGCCCGGTCCGCGACAAGCGCCCCGAGCCCGCACCTCAGCCTGGTCTCTCCTCCTCCTTGCTGCCGTGGGGTCTGCCCTTTGGCACTCCGTTCCCCGGAGACACCTTTTGTTTACTGGCTGGCTGTGGTGCACCGCGAGCGGTAGAGAAAGCAGCAAAAACCTCCACAGGTCCTGAAGTTACGAAGCGCAACGCGGCCGCTTGCGTTCCTGCTTTCGGCCAAGGAGCCGTACCTGAAGGTGGCTCTGTGGCGCGTACAGTTCTTACCGCGGCCCCGGATCCCGCCGGGGGCGGGGCCCCGCCAAGCCCCGCCCCCAGCCCAATCCCAGCTCCCCGCCGGCGGACAGGAAGCGGCTGCAGGCAGGGTAGCCCGGGAAGCGGCTTCCATGCGCAGGCGCGCGCCCCGGGGCTCCTGGGGGAGGTGGAGGAACGGGTAGCAGGGGCGCGGCTCCGCTTGCGGGTTGGACGCCGGAGCGTCACGTGGCGAGGAAGGGGGCGGAGCTTTGGGACCCGGGAGTGGGGGCCGAGAAGAGGGAAGGAGCGAGGGAAGGAAAGCGGGGAAGGGAGGAAGGAAGCGAGCGAGGGGAGGGAGGTCCCTGTTTTGGTGGAGCCGGGCGCGTCGCCGGCCCCCGAAGTGGAGCGGGAGGGAGGCGCCTGGCGTTTCTCCGGCTGTGGGAGGTCCCGGCTTCCCGCGGAGGCTCCAGACCCAGCCCTTCAGCCGCTCGCCCCGGGTCGATGTGCTGCTGTTAACCCTGAGGAGGCGGCGGCCGCGGAAGATGGTGTTGCCGAGAGTGTTAATTCTGCTCCTCTCCTGGGCGGCGGGGCTGGGAGGTGAGGCACGACCCCACGCGCTGGCATCGCGGCTACGGTCGACCGTACGACGGGCGCGTCCGTCCCCTGGCACCTCACGGGCGCCCGGCTCCGCGCGCTATTGTCCCAGCGCCTGGCCGCGTCCGCTCGCCGGGGGCCAGAGCAGGCGCCGCGCTCCGCGAGGCCTTCCCCGCCCCCACGCGCGGGCCGGCGGCGGGGTCGACCGAGCGCGCAGTCCGGGGTCCGGGGCGCGCCGCAGCCCACTCGCCCCGCGCCGTCCTTGCCCCCGCGCGTCCGCACCCCTCAATTGGCCCGGTTTGAGTCGGCCCCTGCCCGGTTCCGGAGTCAGCGCGGCCGACGGCACCGCCGTGCAGATGCGTGGGAAGTTGAGCGGTTCTCCGTCGGGCTCGGTTATTGTTCCTTGCCGAGTGCCGCCGTCCGGCCCGACCCGGTTCCGCAGGGACCAGTCCGGCCCCCGCCATCTCCTGCACCCCGCCCGGCGCCGAGCGTCCGGGGGTTCGGGGAGAGCGCGCGGGAGGAGGGTGTGTTTGTGTTCGCAGGAAACTCGCTGTCGCCCAGGGGAAGGGTTTGTGGGAAGAAGGGCGAGCCGGGTTGGGGTGTTCTTTATCTGAGCGCCGGGTGGTGTCGCTTAGAGTTGGAGGAGGGTCCGGTGCGACCAGCTCGAGTTTCCGTAACTCCCAGGTGGAGCAGACGGTGTAGTTAGTGGATTGTCAAAGCAGTGCCCCCTCCCCCGAAAAATTGTTACATTTGCTAAAACTATAGTTTCTTGATGATTCGGGTTATGAAGACTTAAAAAAAAATTTCCCGTGTATTCTAGGTAAATTACCTTATTGTGTAAACTGTTTTACTTTAGCTAAGCTTTTTGACTTGCTCGGAAGTACACTTAAATACCTTAAAGTATACGTAAAAGCACTGAACAGAGAATTTAAGGAATGCCTTGGATGAATATCTATATGTAGCCTAATCTTGATGGTTTAGGAAACATCTGAATGTTTCGTGTAGTGTTCGTCCTCAGTTCTTTGTCCTTTTGACTTATGACTGCGGGGCCAAGCTTATTTCTGCCCTGTGCTCTACTTAGTTTGAGAGTGGTATTACTGTATGCAGGGAGACTTCTTTCCTAGTTCTTAATATTCATTGGTTGGATATAGATTTTAGATGAAAAGCTGCTTAAAGATGTTTATTTTTTAAAATGATTAAGGCTAGAGACCCTGTATAGGGGACCTTTTCATCTAAAATGTGGATTTCACTCTAAATGTGACTTCAGCCATCACTTAATCTAGTTTCACTTTTCGAGTTACAGTTAGCAGAGTTAGATGCTATTCTCTGTGAGGTAATAAAAAGTAAGACAAGTACAAAAGAAACGAAACAGCTAATGAGTAGTATATAACGTGTCATCTTTTAAAGAGTGAAAACAAACTGATGTATAAAATATTTGAAGAAATAACAGCATAATCTGTGTTAAGATCCACTTACAAAAAGTTTGTAAATTCAGGACTCTGGAGTCTATTGTATTTACATTGGTTAAAAGGTTAATATTTTATGTTTCTGTTAAAGCAAAACTTTTTCAGAAAAACAAGCTTTTCATTTTAAAATTAGCATCAGGATTTTAACTCGAGTTTGTAAGTCTATTTGTAATTTTATTGGACTGACAGTTTTAATCTGAGCTATATATGGTCAAGTTTGTAAGATGTTTATGTGATGATAATTAGAGAAGATGTTCAAATTGAGTATTTCAGCATCTGGGAGAAATATATTTAAGATTAGGAGGAGTTGTTGAAATACAGATTTAACTTTAAAGAATAAATTGTTTTCCGGTGTTTAATGAACTTTTAGTTGCTTTCCCTTTTCCAACCTGTCAATCGATGTGTGTAAATTTTTTCTTACTTTACCTCTTACAGGGTGGGAAGCAAGGGAGAATTAAAGTGTTTAGAATCGTGAATTTTCGCCATTGGCCAAGCACGCCAGATCTACTCTGATCCTGCAAGCTAAGCAGGGTAGGCCTGGTTAGTACTTGGTTTCGAGAATCATGAATTTTCCATATGTCCCATCTCATATTGTATATGTAGGAAGGTGCCATAAAATTTTGAGGGTAAGGTTACAAAGTGGGTAGATATGTATTCAAACATACACATAAAATATTTTTCTGTAGTATTTGTAACCACATTAGAAGTTTGTTGGGACTGTTTTGATTAGATAAAGTTCAAACAAGTAAAAACTTGTCAGAAAAGCACACTTCTGCCGGAACTAATGGCACACCCACTGGTCATCCCAGTCCTTGGGAGGCCGAGGCCAGTAGCCAGCTTACGGTATATGGTGAGTTCAAGGCTGATCTGGACTACATACTAAGACCCTGTCTCAAACAAAACAAAACACTCTTAAATCACTTTTATGTGTATGATTCTTTTGTTTTCCTCTCTCCTGGTATTGGGTATAGCTATGTTGCCAGGCTGGTCTTGGACTTCTAGGCTCCAGTAGTCCTCTCACTTCAGGCTTCTCAGTAATTGGAACTGTAGATGGATGTGGTAGTCACCTGTCCTGGCTGAATGTTTTTTTTTTCTTTTTTAATATTTGTGGTACTGGTGAATGACTTTAACACAAATTTAACTGAGAGTTAACTTTTCTTTTTAAAAGTTTCTTGATGTGTTTGAGAAGTCAAAGATATTTGAGTTGTGGTGGTAAATTAATCTCATATTTTCATTTGATGAAATCACCCATGAAAGGAATTTTGGAATGTGATTTTTTTTAATTGAAATTCATCTAAATGCTTTGTTTTGTTTTGTACCATACAGACCTCAGAAAAAAAGCTTTCTGGAAATTTGGGCAAAAGAAGGCTTTAGGGTTATGTCTGTACTGCATGCAGAGGATGGAACTCTGGACCTTATTGCTTGCCAGGCAGGTGCTGCATCACTGAGCTACATTCCCAGTCCCTAAGAATGTTTAAACTTCTTCTGACTTCTTACCGCAAATAAGGGTGTGTGAGAGATAGGCCTGATGTCTAAACTCTGACCTTTTTTTGGTGGTACTAGAGCTTGAATGCAGGGCCTTTGTTGTGAGCTAAATCTCCAGCCCATTTAAAAACTTTGAGACAGGTCCTGCATAGCTACTTTTCTCATTGCCAAGACAAAATACCAAATGGCCTAAATTAAGATCGGAAAAGTTTATTTGCTTCCAGTCCATAGTGATTTCTGTCTATTGTTGGCTGGTCCAAAGGCAGGGTGAGACATGGGAGAGGGGCATTGAAGAGGGGAAACAGTTCATTGTAGGCAGAGACAGACATGGGGAATATAGCTCAGTGCTGTATACCGGGTTGGCAAATGCAAGGTTCTGTGTAAAATCCCTGGTACCACCAAAAAAAAAAAAAAAAGCAAGCAACAAGGGACCTTAACAGCATCTTTCTGCCCCTTTTAGGGCAGGTGGCACTTACACCTGTAATCCTGCTGCTCTTGAACCTAGCATTGGACCATGATGAAGATAAACTTCATCGCACTGTAGATCAGCCACCTCTGAAAGAGCTTTGCGCATCCTGGGCAAGTGCTCTACCGCAAAACCCTAATCCTAACCCTCACCTGTATTATTTTAAAGATCCCCATGTTCATAATACAGGATGAGCTTCCCTCATCTGAAGAATCTGAACATTTAAGGTCACAGGTTTTAGGATAAGGGATGCTCATCCTGTAAAATGTATGCAATTTTAGGATAAGGGATGGTCATCCTATAAAATGTATGCAAATATTCCAAAATTGGAAGCATCGCTGTTCCCAGGTGTTTTAGATAAGTATGCTCAGCTGTATTGTTTGAAATGTTTTAAGAAAAAAAATGATGGATTTTAACCCCATCCCATCTCTTTATCTCAATGAATAATAAGAAACCCTTTATTTTTCTGTCAGGATGAGAACCGGAGGAAAAAAATTAGGTGAGAGTTATGTAAATAAAAACCAAGCTTGCTTTTTCTTCTTTGGTGTACCAACATAAACTTTGCTTTGGAAATTAAAATGAAATAGAACTAAGTTTAATAAGCTACACTTTTCTGGCATCGTAGGGAGATGAAAGAAATGCTATGAGAAGATTCCTGTGTAATAAATGATTTGCTTTGTTTTGTACCACACAGACCTCAGAAATAAGCTTTCTGGAAAGTTGGGAACAGACAACATCTTGGCTATTTTTTTTTTTTTTTTTTTTGAGACAGGGTCTCGCTTTGTAGTTCAGGCTGTCTCTGAGCTCACTATGTAGCCTAGGCAAGCCTCCATCTCAGCAATCCTCTTGTCTCTGCCTCCCGAGTGCTGGGATGACAGGCATGAGCCACCACTCCTGGCACTGTGGTATTTGGTATTGATTGTTGGTGGGCGTGAGTCTCCATGCCCAGCATTGTATGTGGTTACCGGGGATTGAACTCAGCACCTTGCGCTTGCGAGGCAGGCGCCAGAACCACTGAGCTAACCCTCCGACCCTTGGCTGTTTTTTAAAAATGTATTATATGTTCATTATTTTTTTAAAAACTGAACTTAATCATAAGTGATCATATGAGAGCACTTGTTAATTTTCAGGGATCTTTGTGGTTTCTGTTTTTTATTTTTTCCAGATTGAAATGGCATGGTAGTGTATACTTTTTTCTGTATTCTAATTGATTGTGCTTTTTATTCTTGTATCTTTTTCTTTTTTTTTTTTTT
>PVIC010043513.1:0-15380 GCA_004025085.1 Thryonomys swinderianus
GAGAGAGAGAGAGAGAGAGAGAGAGAGAGAGAGAGAGAGAGATTCTGGGGATTGAACCAGGGCCTTGCACATGCCAAACAAGTGCTCTACCACTAAGCTATAACCTCAGCCCTTTTTATTTTACAAATGAAACAGGGTTTTGCTCAGTTGTCCAGGCTGAACTTGCACTTGCCACCTCCCTGCCTCAGCCTCCCAAGTACCTGGGATCATAGCCATGCACCACCATGGCCGGCTTATGCTCCAAATCTTTACTTCTGCAGAGGCATTAGGCACACGTTCTGTGCCGTGTTTCCCCTCAGCAGTGCCCTGGCAACTGGCATGCATCCCTCAACTGAAAAGGCAAACCCTCGAGGCCACAGAGCAGCGCCCAGTCCAGAAGCAGCTCGGCTGTCCAACCGTGGAGACGCCCGCGGACAGTCCCGTTGGGTCTCCGTGGCTGTGCGCAGCTCTTTTCCTCTGACACGCAAGTGGGACAAGGCACGATGGCTTTAAACAGCCTCGCCATGAAAAGCTTTATTCAACACAATTCGATAAATAAAAGTGGTCCACAATCATTTTCATCCACTACTATTTCCAACTATTTTGTGCTCCCCTCTGCCGCGGAAACGCTTTCTTTTAAAAGACGGTTGGAAGCTCTGTCGCTTCCTGGAACACTGATTATTTTAATCATAATCTCTAACCCCGCACGGGTAGAAGAACATGGCAGCACAATGGAAGTAATAGGAGAATGTGGAGAAAGACCCGTCCTCTCCATTTCTATAGACTCTCCAACTGTGCGGCTTCTGACAGTCAGTGCAGGGGGATTGGCTGCACCCAGCAGAAGCACAATTCTACCCCTGACAGTCTGCTGAAGTCTCTGCTGAGTTCTCCTTACGTCCAGACCTGGGTGTGTGTGAATCGAGCAGTTGTGCAAATCCAGGGTGGAAATGAAAGGGAGGCCTCCGTCCGCCACCTCTAAAAACCATAATACTGACAGCAGCCGGGACATAAAGGGGACAGCGAAGCCCATCTCCAGACTGGTTCAGTATAATCTTACAACAGAGGAAATAATCTGAGTATATTTGATGATATTCAAATATCATCTGTGTGTTATCATTTTTCTCAACACTCAAAACATGACTGAGTCTGCCAAGCAGACTTATATAGCTTGGCAAATTTTCATTTCATGAATGACAATATGAGATTATTTTCACTGACTAATAGAATAACAGTAATAGAACAGATCTGGAGGTGATAATAGACTGATGCCTTCCAGTGAAATGATAACCAACTCTCCCAGATATTTCCACATAACATTCCTATACCTTCGAAGGGAAGGGTTCCTTCTTTGTAAACAACCCCTAAAAACATCCTTTACCCTACTTTCTTCCTAGAGTGAACCAAGGCTTTCTCAAACTTGTGGCTGGTACAGTGGTTTTGACAAGACGCTTAGGGTTTATTCTATTAGATATCTCACTGCAACACATTTCCTACTCAGTCTGAGCATAGTTGCTTGAAATTATCAAGGCAAAAGTTCCCTCTTTAGGGGCTGGAGATTTAGCTCAGTGGTTTTGGCGCCTGCCTAGCAAGCACAAGGTCCCTGGTTCAATCCCGGTAACCATATACAACAATACGGGGTGTGGAGACTCACGCCCACCAGCAATCAGTACCACACACCACAGTGCCAGGCGTGATGGCTCATGCCTGTGATCCCAGCACTCCGGAGGCAGAGGCAGGAGGATTGCTGAGTTTGAGGCTTGCCTGGGCTACACAGTGAGCTGAGGGCCAGCCTGAACTACAAAGCGAGACCCCGTCTCATTAAAAAAGAAAAAAAAAAAAGTTCTCTCTTTACCTAAGATGGTACAGGGTTCAGCAGGCAGTTACCTGGGGCCTTCTTTAGAGAATATTTGGGGCACTTTAAAAGCAGTGCCTCTCAGGCTGTGTTGACAGGGGTTCTAGGAACCCCGGGAGAGGCCCTAGGAGCGGCCCAGAGGGCAATAACGAGCTCTAGGATCTTGGTTTCTGCAGAGGAGCTGTTTCTATTCAATTCACATAATAGGGTCTGGCATAAGGTTCCACTCGGTACTAAATATAAAAGAAACACAAGGAGAGAAAACCACTACAGTGCAGCTCTCGCTTCCTGAGGCCATCCCCTCCCCGGGCTGCTTCCACAATAGGGTTTAAGCATGGTGTTCCTGGAAAGACTCTGACCCCTTCCCCACATCCAAACGCAAAGGAATGACACTTATTTCTAACATCCAAAACATAGCCCCAACATTGGCACAGTAAATCCTGTGCGAGTTAAGGTTTGTTTTCCTTGCCGGGCGTGGTGGCTCACACCTGTCATCCCAGCACTCGGGAGGCAGAGGCAGGAGGATTGCTGAGTTCGAGGCTTGCCTGGGCTCTATAGTGAGCTCAGAGCCAGCCTGAACTACAAAGCGAGACCCTGTTTAAAAAAAAAAAAAATCTGTTTTCCTCAAGTACTGTCTAGAGCAGCGCCTGGCACCTGCCCCCGAGTGCTGGGTGCAAGGTGCCGTATCCTGACCTTCGTTCTCCGTGGCCCTTGGCTTCTCTTCTACCTCTCGCTCTGCAAGAATCTAAAACTGAAGCTGGATTGGGTTGGTATTCTGGAATAATATCAAAACTTTGGCATAGCCGTCGAAAGTGTTAGCTTCAGTTAACTACCTGAAATCTACAAGGAACTGGCATTTTACCGAAAATGTGCTCATTCCTATCAGTAAAATAAGTTGCGCGTGGTAGTGCAATGATCATTTTCTTTTTCTAATTTAAAAATAAAAAGGAAAAATACCAGAAATACCAAAGATTTGAAGCAAATTGACTATCCTCCTAAAAGAGTCCTTTTAGAAAGGAAGGATTCTGGGCAAACTACATGACAGACAATGGAAAAGGAGGTAAAACTCTAGAAACCAACAAATCCCATTCATTTCCTTCAGTTTGTAAAAACAAGCAACTGACTTGCTTCCTGCCAGTGAGCAAACTTGCAGATAAGAAAGCTCCCTGCAGGAAATCCTTTCCTAAGAGACCAGTTGTGCTATTAAACTTAACTTTCTTTACCACGTCCTTGGAAGTTAATTTTCAGTAACATGGGATCATGACACAGACACTGTATCGTTCGTCGTGGACATTGCTTTTAAGTTTTGTATTTCCTGTGACAGTTAACAAACACTAAAATATATTTAGGAATCTTCCCCTCCCTCCTTCCCCTCCCTCCTCCTAGGTCATTCGTTGACAAAAAAAAAAATAAAACAGGGAAATTTGATGCTTTTTAAAAAGATCAAAACGTCGACTAAATAAGTTTTCTAACTGATCATCTTCAATTAAGATAAAGCAATGCAATGCTACCAGTTACCATAATTGAAGATATTTCTAAATGTAAGAACTTAACACTTGAAGACCACTATTACCAAGATTAGAAAAAATGTAACACATGCATTTGCTTTGTATTTACAAGATTTAATAAAGATCCTCAAAGTCAAAATTTAGGAGAGGGTCTCTTGGTTATTTCTCTCAGTGAAATAACGGCCAGCAAGGACACGGGAGGAGCTCTCTAAAGTTTTCTCCTTTCTTTATACTCCTTACTATTTCTAAGAAACTGGAAATATTCGCAGCTTTGGCTTTGGAAACCTCTGAATTATCCAAAAAAAGAAAAACACCCTTCTCCACCCATCAAAGAAAAAATTTTCCAAATCAATGGAATAATATTTGCAGTTTGGAAACAATGTTTATTTAGAAGCTGTTCCCTCTCCTTGCTCAGCCATGGAGAATACCCTCCCTTTTTCTTTCCAAAACACCAGTCATTTTCCCCCTGCACAGGCACTTGTGGAGCAGAGTCCAAAATACCACAATTCTTTAAGTTCAATTGCCTCAATTCAACTTTGAACCCTCTTGAAAACAGAATAACTCATTGTACTGTCCCCAGAGGACTCTTCATCCACAGGTAACAGGCCAGTCTGGAAGGTTCTCAAAAGAGTGCTTTGCTCTAACAGGAGATGTACGGAACACTCCGATTTCACAATCAAGTGCTGAAATACACTCTTCTCAGCCTTCCTCTTGCACAACTCGGTGGGAGCAAAATGCTAAGTAAGCATAAATACTCATCTTGGCTTTCATGCTTTCTTTTTTTTCCTGAAATAATTTCAATAAAAATACAGTTATGAAATTCAGGAGACTGCATTTTTGGTTGTTATTGTAAAATGACCTTGATTTGACAGGCATGATCTCAGGTTTCAACAGATGTTGTGGGAAAAGCTTACAGAAGCCAGCGAGTTCTCCAGGCATCTGTGATGACACGCATGGTTTTTTTTTTGTTTGTTTTTTGTTTTCTAAGTGGTGGTCTTGGTAGGGTATGTATGTGTGGTGGGGGTGGGGTGGGGTTACTCGGTTTCCATGACAACCGTCTCTCTACTCACGGGCTATTAGATACCGTCCACTTCCTGTGTCTAAATTTTTTAACCAATCAGAAAAGTGTTTATACATTTAACAACTTCTGGGACAGTGCCTCCTTAAGAAACACTTTAACGTTCAAATGAAGAAGTCCACGGGCCTTATATTTTGTCTTACAGGTAAAACATTTCACAATGTTTACTAATTCATTGTCTTAAATGATGAGGAATGTCTTTTTTCTTGAACGTGAAACGTATTCTTCTCAAAGCTGATTCCAGAATGTATCGGTGTGCAAACTGATTTTGATACTATTTTTCATCATCTTTCTCTTTCACTGCCGCAAGACTTATATTTTGTGCCTGAAACATGATAATGCACAATGCACTTAAATTATCAAAGTAATGACACAGTTAAAACATCCATCTGCTGATGTTGCTATTCAAATATTCAGATTTTTTAAAAAACAGGAAAAATTAATTCTAAGTTGAACAACTTTGCATTCTACAACTTATGAATAGAAATCTTTGAGGCTATTGTAACGTGACACATCTATGAACGCACGGTAGTCACTAACGACGTCTGCAAAGAAATTTGTCACCAAAATGGCCTACTTTCTCTGGATGAAAACAACAACGTTTAAACAGATCGGTATCCTGGGCAAAGTGCACCAGGGTTAGAAAGCAGTCTCGCAGAAACCCACGCACAAGAAGGCTCATCTGAAATTATGGCTTGGTTTTCTACAAAGGTTTTGGGCGACTGTTTTCTTAAGTCTCCATCTAACTGACCAATCAGGGTGGGAGTTGGAGCCGGCTCCAGACACCCGTGCAGCGTTCGCGGCTCCGCACTCCCGGAGCTGCTCGCCCTCTCCAAGGCAGAGCCAGTGATCAATGAAAAGCAGGGAACAAAAGGAATGTAACAGGATGTCTTCCTTAGCTCAGGAAAGCGATTCCTTTTTTCCTCAATGAGCCGCCTGCACCCAGCCTCCTCACCTCCGCATGGGCGCCTCCGCACCGGTCCTTTCAGACAGGCACATTTTGCATTTACAATCATGTGTCCCAACTGTCACCAAATGTGTCATGTTAAGCGCAGCCTACCAATTGAACCTAATACAGGAAATAAATTAATAATCCCGCGATTAAAAGCTACCGAGAAAAGACTGTGTTTCCCCTTCCCAGAGTATAAACAAAACATGAAATACAGTCGCTTCAGCCTCCTCAGCGGCTAATCATGGTTTTTCTCCTCGAAACAATGTTCCTCCAAAAACAGAAATATTCTTGCTGCCCTCAACGGAAACTCTCATGTGTTTATGTCACAGCAGGAGAAGCGGTTACAGTATTTGCAAAGAGGTTTAAACTGCCCACAGCTTTGACACTGTTTATACCTGATTGCAAAAACAGTCGAAACGGTAATGCTGTAAACTCTGCCCCAGCCAAACTCCACATTTAACACGTTAGTTCTTGAAAAATCAAAGTGCCGCCTGCGGAACCCACCGAAGTGGGCTTCCCTTCGAAGTCATTAACAGAATGACATCCATTATTCGGCAATTTAAAAAAATAAATAGCCATTTGTCTGCAATGTTTTTAAGGATAATTTTTTAAAAGGACTCTGCAATTCCAGAGAAACTTTTTTTTTTTTTAATGAACTTACTTTGGAGACAAAACTAAAAAAAAATAAGCAACTTGCCGTCCCCAGATCTTCTCCACTCGGGGCTGCATGCTATAAATCAGCCTGAAACTAGGTGGAAATACGGGGACGGGCACCTTCAGAACCATCCAAGGGGCCCCCCCGAAACGCAGCAGCCTGCGCGGCGGGCGGGCGGGCGGGCGGCCGGGAGGCTCCTCATGACAATGCTAAACGCACGCCGAGCGCGGAGGCGGGAGGGAGCCCCGGGTTCGTTACCTGCGGTCGCCGGCCCCCCGCCGCTCCTCGCGGCCGCATGGGGGGCCGCGGCGGGCTGCACTCGCGGTGGCCCCGCCGGGTCGCGCCGTCCCCGCCGAGCTGCGCCGATCGCGGCCCGAGCCGGCTCCAGCGCCCGGCGCCCGCCCGCCCGCCCGCCCGGGGTCGGCGGCGCGGCTCCCACCGGCCCGGGGCCCCGCTGGGTCCTAGTGCGCGCCGCCGGCCGCCAGCCGCCAGCCGCCCGGTCTGCAGCCCGCACGTACCGCAGGCAGCTCGGGAGCCGGGAGAGCGGGGAGGAAACGCGAACCCGCCGCCCCCCTTCGCGAGAGCCGCTGCGGTCGGTGCCAAGGAACCGGAGCTCGGGGTCAGATCTTAGTGGAAGCCGTTAGAAGACAGCCTGAAGCGAGCGCCGTGAGTGTCTGCAGCCCGGCGGCGGAAGGCTGAACCCCGGCTCGGTGGCGGAGTACGGCCCCGGGAGGCGACGGCGGGTCGGTAACGATGGGATTCGGGACCACAGCGCCGAGAGGGAGAAGTTGAAAGCCCATGTGCCTCAAGCCCTGGGACCGTGCTCCAGATAGCTCTGCAGCGTGCCGCTCCCGTTAACGCGTCCTGTCCCAGGCTGCCTTCTCTTGCTTTATAGGCACTGAAATACCAAAGCCCCATATGGCTAAGCACGTAGTCATTTGATTTTCAAAAGACCTCAGAAATTGCATCAAAATATGTACTCACGTATCTCCTAAGACATCAACAACAGAGAATTAATAGTGGCATATGGTATGCCTCTTAGAGAAAACTTAATTACAAATTAAAACCAATGCGAAACTCACAAATTCCTTAAACTGAAAGTAAATTATGAGCCTAGATTGATACAGGAAGTCTTGTGTACAACTAGGAAGACTGTAACTTCTAGGTTTCTCTTTCACAACTGGGGGAGAAGGGGGGCTTGCCACAGACTGGAGGGGCACTGAGGTCAGAGCCCCGGCTCTGGCCCTGAAAGGGCTTTCAGCAACCCAGGCCCTCCTGGAAACCAGCCCTTTATCTTGCAAACGCTCCCCAAAGGGCTGGGTTCTTATAGCCCTGAATTCAAATTAACAGTGTTTTAATCTGAGGAACCTACTGGAAAAAAACGAGACTGAGAGTTTCCTTCGCTCTTTGATTTCACCACGTCTGAAGGTCACCGTGCCCCATGGACCACACCAAAAAGAAAATCAAATATGTGCTGTCCGTGTTCTATTTTGGGGGCTGGAAAAGTCCTTTTGAAAAATATTCTGGCCCTCACCCTTTCCAATTATAGCTAAATAAATGTAATGGAAGAGTTTTAGTATTAATTAAACATCAAAGTCACTCTCTGCTGCCTAACGTTGTGATATATTACACTTGTCAATCTTCGAGGTACTGGAACACACACCTGTGATCTTCACCACGTCTCAGCAAGAAAACATCTTATAATCTCCAGTTTCCGTGTGGAAAATGGTGCAGGGGCTTGCCCAAAATGACTGAGCAGAGCGGCCCCGCCCCTGACGCGGCCAGCAAGCGCTCCTTTTCCGAGGATACTGCATGGCCTCCCAGCTATTTCCCTGCGAACGCTGTGAGGAGCGAGAGCTCCCACTCAGAGCCACAGGTAGCTCTCGGTAGCCCTCCTTTCCTATCTGCAGCAGAACAAAGACTTACATGTGGAAAAATAAGGCTACTTGGGAATATTATAGTCTCTGCTAACGGAGAAAGCTGACCTGTGGGACCTATGCGGGTCGGGTTCGGGTCCTGGGCTCGCAGGGCACCGGCAGATGGAAAGTTTCAAACTCAAACTATACAGCATCGTGATCATGCTTGTGTCCTCTCTGAGGGCCTAAGAACCAGCTACAGGCAGAGTGGGGAGTGGAAGCTGGTGTTCTAGGTGCCCGCTCTAAGGGTTTCGCAAACCCTGCAGTATTCAAAGAGTAATCCCAGCACTCGGGAGGCAGAGGCAGGAGGATTGCTGCGTTCGAGGCTTGCCTGGGCACCATAGTGAGCTGAGGGCAGGCCTGGACTACAAAGCGAGACCCTGTCTCAAAAAAGAATCAAAGAGTAAAATCAGTGCTATCCAGAGCGTCCCCACGTGTCTCTGGCCTAGGCTGACTCTCAGCCCTCCTGCCCCCCTGGGAAAGGCACCTGACGGCTCTGCTGTGTGACATCGCTCTTCTTCCTCCCCTTCACCGAAAGGAAATGTAACTCCTCTCGTGAGGTGTCCCCAGCCCATCCGCATGGCAGCCAGGTGAAGGGCTGGGTGACATCTCACTGAAAAAAATTAAAAAAGCAACATTTTTCTGTGAAAAATGATTGATTCCTTTCTCTGTACAGTTCACGAGGAGAGGGCTGGACACAGCAGGGCCAGGGGAAGATGCGTATAACGGGCCCCGGGGAACTACTAGAAAGGATTTATGCAAAACTTCCTTGGTGGATTCATTTGATCCCTTTGTTGAAAACTGGTCTAATTGCTTTATAGTTACACCAGCCGTGTGGCTTTCAAGTGTTGCAAACGCTGGGCTGAAAGTAATCTTAGCGCCAACAGGAGGTGATAAGATGCCGAAAAGAAACTGTTGGAGAGTAATTCCCCAAAGCTGGTGCGCACTCGTGTGTCTCCTCATTCTGTCTGTCCAACTGTGCGCGGAACCGGGGTCCTGGGTATAAAAGCAGCGTCCCCCGAGCACTCCTAGTCCCTCAGAGCAAACCACGGCGGGGCAGCGGCTGTCCCAGCGAGTCCGTCCCTGGCTCGGGTCCCTTGTCCTCTGCCATCCTCAGCCCTGCCCCCCCTCCTGTAGCCTGAGTCTCCCAGACCCCCCGGTGGGTTGGCTGGTGCCCCGGGCTGCTCAGGAGGGCACCGGCGAGAAGGGGCCGGCGAGGGACTTGGTCACCCCGCTCCTGCCTCTGACAGCGGCGCCGGCCGAGTCCCTTCGGGCCGGATATTCTACCAGGTGAGCACAGCTCCTGGCGTGGGTGACTGCGGGGCCCGGGTGCTGTCCGGCATGGGGCCGCAGTGCTCTCCGCTGGGGTTCGTCTCTGGGTAGCTCTCCTCTCCAAGAAGGGGGAGAGGAAGGTCTCCACCGGAGGGGCCGCCTTAGGCCTGGACGGATGAGAAAGTGAGGCGTCGGCATGATGGATACAGAGCAGCGCGGCTGAAACGAAGATTTCAAATGAGGCGCCACGGATCCTACCGGGGTGCGTGGGGGGCCCGCATCTGCCACGCTTTGAACTTAATTGTGATCTCCACGTGGCAGACCCTCTTATCTCCCTTCAGCCTTTGCTCAAATTCCCCTCTCCAGTGTCTCTGGGTCCTCCTGATCCTGTGCTATTTTTCTTTGTTCTTTTCCTTTTGCCAGCTTCTAACACATTACTGACTTCACTGATGATTTTTGTCACCACTGTCTATGCCGGTCTGACCAGTAGAAGTTCTACAGGGCCAGGAATCTTTGCTTTATTCAAAATATAAAAGTGCCTGGTTCCCAGCACTCGGGAGGCAGAGACAGGAGGATTGCTGAGTTCGTGGCGGCTTGCCTGGGCACCATAGTGAGCTCAGGGCCAGCCTGAACTGAAAAGCGAGACCCTGTCTCAAAAAGCAAAAAAAAAAGGTGCCTGGGATGTAGTAGGTGCTCAATAAATGTTTTTTAAAAATAGATGAATGTACAAAATTACCAAAGAAGAGTATATATTTACATAGTTGGGATTTTCCAGAGAAACAGACCCTCTAGTATACAAGTATGTAACAACAGACAGAAAGAGAGAAGAAGACAGGAAAGAAAGTTCTATTATGAAGATTTGGCTCATGCAAATACAGCAGGTGAAAAGCCCCAAGGTTTGTAGTAGACAAACCAGGGACGCAGTATCATCCCAGTGTGGGGGGCGTCAGACAGGCTCAGGACTCAGGGAGAACCGATGCTTGGGTTCAGGTACAGAGGCAAGAAAACCTCAGGGCAGCTAGCCCTGAGTGTTCCTCGTCCTCCATGGAGGGTCAGCCCTTTCGGGTCAGTTGAAGCCTTCAACTGCTTAGCGGAGGCCCAGTCTTCACACAGGGGGACACGATCCGCTTTCCTCAGTTCATGAGTTCAAAGTTACTTTCATCCCCAATACTCAAACGTACGCTAAAACAACACCCGACCAGATACGTACGTGGCCTCCCTGCAGCCCACGACATTCAACGTAAAGTTAACCTCACACCGTCAATAAGAACCCCCAGGAGTTCTGCAAGGGTGATTTCAATCTGTCACCATTTAGCTGACAGAAGCCAGGGTAGGGCCAGGGATTATAGCTTAGAGGTGCCCCGCCTGCCTGGCAAACGCAAGGTCCTGAGTTTGATTCCCAGTGCTGGAAAAAAGAGAGGTCAGAGTGACTCGCAGGAAAGAGGTTGTCGCTGAGCCCGTGCAGACACAGGCCTGCAGGCATCTGTGGTCAGGACCGGGCGTCGCCAGTGACACCATCCTCAGTTCACAGCCTCAGGAGACAGATAACAACCCAACTATTGCCCAAGAAGGGGGTTAAGACACGATGAAAACCTAATATAAACTTCTGATTATCCAAACAAACCTTTTTCCCCCTCCATCACCAGAAACAGTTTAGAATAGGCTGTATACATAGCCACTGCTTATGTACACAGAGGTGCGCGGAGACCTTCCCTGCGCTGGAGAGGCCGCTCGCTGCTCTCTGACTTTCTGGATCTAGGTGGTATCGGGCTAGACCGAGAGAAAGACCTTCCACTTGCTTCCTTCGTGCGCTTTGAGTTGCAACGGAGTGCCCCTCCCGACCCCATGAAGTCACAGCCTTCTGCTGCCGCCCACCTCAGGGACGGGCAGGGGGCACGGCCTGGCTTGTCCCGCTCTTACCCACCTCTCCATCAGGGAGTCCTTGCCCTCACGAGTGCCAGCCCCAGTCACGACTATGCCTGCACGAGTGCCAAAAGGAATGAACAGAACCTGGCGGGCTTCGGTCGTATCTGCGACACTCGTCTCCCCCCGAGCCGTCCCTTGACCAAGTCCAGGAACCGGCCCGCGGTCCCGCTTAGCCGTGCAGGAGGACGGGCCGCACCTCGTCCCTTCCCCGGTAGGGCCGCTTACAGAACGAGCCGCCGGGTGCATCCTCGGATGCGCCCTCGGCTCCCGCTCAGGCCCTGGAGGAGCTGTTTATCCTGAGTGCAGCTGCGGGGGCCCTGAGAGGAAAGCGTGGGCCGGGACGCTGCCAGAGCTGTCCGACCTGGCGCCCGGCCAGGCAGCGGGCTGCGGAGCTGAGGCCTCTCCGGGCTTCGCCAGACCCCTTTGTCTGCCTTATTCAGCTGCCTCCCCTCAGGTAATCATCCACCCTCTGCCATTTCCTAGCTCTTTTCATTCCCGCGTTTCAGATCACTTTACACGCGTTAATTAAGCCTTAAAACACTTAGGAAAGAAAAGCCAAAGGCGAGTGGCGATGCTTGCGCTGCCTTCCACCCAGCGCTCTGGCGGGAGACCAGGCCAGCAGCGGGCGGCCTCACCTGTGATCACCCCAGGAGGAGAGGAAGAGCAGAGGCCGACAGAGATGGGGAGAATGTGTGGGGGCGGGGTTGGGGTGTCCTAGATACCCCCGTTTTGCTGAAAATCACATGCCATGGTTAGAGACAGTTTCCCTCCTTGGTCGACCTTGCTGGCCTTTGGAAGGCAGGCTCTGGGCGAGTCTGCTGATGGGGAAAGACCCGGCGTGCTTCGCACTGCAGTCCGCAGCCTTGGTCTGTACTGGGGCAGTCACGCCCACGGGCCGAGTCCACACCCGGGCTCTGCTCCTGCCCAGCCGCCCTCTTGTGAACGTGGCTCAGGATTGGAAGTCCCAGTCCTTCATGTGTAAAATAGGTCTGAGTAATCCACTAGGCCTCACTCCCTTGACACCCGGTAGGGTGAAGTCAGGTCATGTTTGCAAAATACTTAGCCCTGCATTTACATAGAACATACTAGATGTCGCATTTACATAGAACATACTGAGACGTCTCTGTATTTAGTCCCAGTCGGTCTGAATTAATGTAATTCTGCTACAGGTGTGTGGGACCTTCTAGTTCCAGTAGGTGCTGACGACCCTCACTAACAAGAAGCGGTAGGAAGTCCAAATAAGGCCTGTAGTTTAGTTGATTGTACCGATGCCACTTTCCTAGTCTGCGTTAATGTGCGATGACTATTTAAGCTGTTAACACACAGGAAGTTCGGTGAGTGGAATGCACAAACTCTTTTGTTTGAAAGTAATAATCTTACTAAAAGGCATCCACATCAGCAGTGGTTACATAGTAGTTCTGATACTTCACCTATATTTTTAGTATAGTGTATTAAAATACCTTCCTAGTATCCAAAAACAGACAAGTACCAACTCTTTTGTTACCAAAATAAGTGGCAATTTGTGTTATCGCTAGCTGTTATCAGCACCAAGAAAAATCCGTTGAGGTTTAATGTCTGCGAGGTTCCACACTGAACATTAAAACAGCAAACACTACCACAGGAAGTAAACCACTGCCTATGTGGAAGTCATTCTAAGGCAGCTGTCTGGAGGTAAGATATTGGATAACCTTCCCGTTTAAGCCCCCGGTGCTTTCCTTATTTCACAGAAAATGGATGGCTCGCCAGCCAATCTGCTCCAAGCTTTCCCTTTTGGTGACCGGTGTCTGAGCAGAGCAATCCTGTTCAATAGCACCACAGATTACACCACTTGTCCCCCTGAATGCAGGTTTCGAGATGTTCATCTTCAAACGCTGAGGATATCTTTTCTCTCTCTAACTTAACAGAGGCCAGAAGGCTTAAATGCTTTTCTTTCCTTATTTTTTTCTACCACATGAACTGTGATGTGTAGGCATCAGAAGATTTTCACTGAGTAGCCAGTGGGTTTTAAGAAACTTAGCATAAATCTCATCAAAGAATGTGAAGATAATGTGGCCACATAATAAATAGCATGGGCTCAGCAAAGAACCATAGTGCGAGAAAACAAAACTCCATCCGTCAAGTTGCTCAGCTCTGTGGACGAGCAGTGACTCGGAGGGCGGAACGGCTGGCCACGTAGGTCGGCAGAGCATTCGTAATCCAGTTCTGGCTGTCCCTGCTGCCCACGGGGCATTGTGCTGGGTCGGTCTCATAAACACAGTTAGAACACAGTCCCAGCTCTCAAGTGTGAGAATGGCATTTGTCACTGTTCTTGGTTCCCCAGGGTGTGACTGCTTCCTGTCCCTGGGGAAGCCCCAACCTCAGAAGCCAAAGCCACCTTCCTCCCACTCAGCGTGGAGATGTTAGAAACCACCTTCCCAGTCTCCCTTGAAGTTGCTGGAAGGTAGAGAATCAAAGTGCGCCCCCTCGGCTGGCGATAAGCATCGGGGCCAGGCTGCATACAACGCCAGGAGCTCTCTGGCCAAGGGCAGCATCATTAGTATTCCCAGCAAACTCCATCTCAGGTATTTTCTGCATGCATAAAATAGGCATTGCTGTGTATATATTTCTGATACCATACACAGGGCAGAGTCTTCTCTATGACACAAAAGAAGGTACTACAGTGAAGATGTGGCCAAGAGAAAAATAACAATAACAAAAAAGAAAACTTCCACGGTTACAGAGGAAACATGCTTTGCTAATTTTTTTCAAATAGGGATGAAAGTTTGAATATTCATTTCATCTTTGTCCAACCCCCCCTCTTTGTCATGTAGAAATCCCACCGTGGGGAATACTTATAATCTCCCATTGACACTTCCTCAATGACACTGAACTCACAATGAGAAACTTTCAATGTGAAAGGGATCCTCTTATTTCAGTGAGGAAAGAATTTCTTAAAAGAGTGAGAAACTTCCCCACTTCCATTAGTGAAAACCAGGAATGCGGGTTTTCCATATCCTTCTCCCAGTCGGTTAAACGTAAGAATGGAATAATCTCTTACAAAACAAGGAGGAAAAACTATCAGGAATGTTTTCAATGGTTTCAATGGTACAACTTTAGCCCTGAAAAACTGGGCCGATTGCTCTAAATAAAAGCAGAGAAATTTAAGGAACCTGGAGCAGAGGGCTAGGAGAGAGTTTTCTGTGTCTCTCTGTGAATTCCTCCACCTTCGGCTGTTGAGAGACCAGGTGGGGGGGGGGGTGCGCGCGCATGCGCGTGCGCGCGCGCGCGCGGACACCATGACAGTGGCCTTGTGCACGCTGCTGCAAACAGTGGACCCTGTGGGCCACGCCCCCTCCTTGTCATCTGGCTTCCACAGAAATCCCAGTCACTAATACACTCACGACTCTCCAGGGTCTCTCCTGACCCATCCGGGCTGTTTCATGCTGCTGCTTTCATTTTCTTAAAACTCTGACTTTCATTTTCTTACCACTCTTGGCTTCCATCGGCTCCAGTTTCTTCTGGTTCCCTTCCTCCTTTTCTGGCCAGTCTTTGTCCGTGTCTCTCCGGGGCTCTTCCTTCCCAGCCCCCTGGCGCTGGGCTGGCCTCCTTGACTTCCCTCTCTTATCATCCCCGTGGTCACGCCGATTTCCGTGCCTTCTACTGCTGATTAGTACCAATTTTTAGCAACCAGGTCCTTTGTGAACTCTAGCTCCCTTTCTCCAATAAGTTTCTGGCTCCTTCCACCTGGTTATTTTACTGTCATCTCTAATTCAAATTCAGTATATTCCCATCTAAATTATTTATCACCCTACTCCAAACATCCCGAGTCTATAGTCACTGGCCAGAAAACTTCGAACTATCGTTAACATCCACTCCCCCCCCCCATATTAATTCACCAAATTCTATCGATCCGCCTCAGCCTGGCTCTTCCTCTCCATCTCCGGAGCCTCCACCTCAGCGAAGCTCCCTTCTTTCTCCACTCTGGCCTCTGACCCAGCACACACACTCCATACAGCTTCCCGGTTATCCGCACGCCAGATCTGACACGCTGCTTGGGCGGCCGAGGGAGCCGAGCTCAATCCGCCTGGGGTCCAAGCGGGTGGGGGTCAGCAAAAGAACAAAGGTTTTCCAGGGAGTCAGGACCGGGATGGTTCAGCGGCTTGAGAGACGGTGCAGTTATGGGATCTCAACGTATCCGGCCTCTAAGAGCAGCCGAATCTACTTCCTTATTACTCTGGGGGTTTGCATGTGGCTCCCTCCCTC
>PVIC010043514.1:0-15375 GCA_004025085.1 Thryonomys swinderianus
AGGATGAGATGAGATTATGTAATGTTTATGGAAGTGGCTGGGACAGCAGAGGCTCTCAGTGAGCATTAGCTTCCTTTCCTGCTGGTGAGGAGGGAGAAGTGAGAGCCCCTGGGAGGGCTCGGCTCTCCTCCTCTGCCTTGCATCAAGAAGTTGCTCTGTTTTCAGAACTCAACAAAGGACTTCAGAAAGGGTAGAGTTAAGAAGCAGAGACTGAGATGGGAGTTGTCCCCCAAGCAATCCTTGATTTCCCTCTGCTGGGAAGGTGGGTAGAAAGAAAAGTATTAGGAAAAATAAATAAAAAGAGAAGCTTCTTTTCTTCTATATGAGGCTGACATTATGATATTAGGGCTGGACATGAGGATATTTTAAATAAATGTGTGACACCTGTGTGAAAAATTCCTTTACAAATGACCAACCACCACCTGGGAGATGTCTTTGTCTTCAGGGCACGATATGACTGATTTGTTTTGAATATAAACTTAAAATTTAGAAAAGGGTCAATAGTTTTTAAACCCTTTGACAGGAACTGTGGAGCCTCAATCCAGCAGGGAAGATCTTTTCTTCTTAAAGTTTGTTGCTGAACTAAACAATCGTTTTAGTCACTCAATTTGTGAAATGGAAGCAGGCACGAGGGAAAGGCTTCATAGACCTAATGAAATTAGATCAGTTCTACAGTCAGATTCACAGGGAAATGAGACAACTCATAAAAGACCCAAAGCTACAAACTGTTCCTGAGCTTGCTAACCTATGGAGATGGGAAAAAGGAAGGTAGTTGCTCAAAAGGAGAGGCAATCATGAACTTTCTGAAGATTAGTGAAAGGTAGAAGTAATTTCCCTAGAGAAAAAAATGAACCCTGAATAATGCCTACTGGGAATTATTAACTTACTGAATAAGAGGCTCCAAAGACCACTTATAAGAACGACTTAGAACTGTTGAGAAAGGTCTACTGAAATACATATGGGCCTATGAGAGACTAAGGAGAACTTTTAATGCCCTGTGCAATCTCAGGTTATAAAGGAGCAGAACACCTTACCCCAGGCTCCACTCAGTGAAGATTCGCCTCCAGACCTAGTTATTGCCCTGGAAACACCCCTGGCTGCCCTTCATTCTGAAGCCAGACTTCATTCTTGACTGCTTTTCCCAGACAACCTAAACTGCACAGATATGCTTTTGCCTTGAATCTGAAGCCCCTGTGGATTGAACCAATCACTGCAAAACTTAGGGCTGTGGGCTGGGCGTGGTGGCTCATGCCTGTCATCCCAGCACTCGGGAGGCAGAGACAGGAGGATTGCTGAGTTCGAGGTTTGCCTGGGCTACATAGTGAACTCAGTGCCAGCCCGAACTACAAAGTGAGACCCTGTCTCAAAAAAAAGAAAAGAAAAACTTAGGGCTGTGCATCTTCAGCTCATGTCCGGGCTCACCATTTTAGAAAGGTGCTGAGGTGACTCCATGGAGCAGTTGTCACAGTATAGCCCAAGAAGCCCTGGTCCCTGAGATACTTTTCTAGGACCCTTAAGGTCTTCCTGTTCCAGGACTGTATCAGTGCAAAGCCTATTTCTTTGTACGTTTCAATCAAAAAAGCATCCTTCAACTTACTGAGTGTAGGTGCAGATACAACAATCCAAATGTCACTATACCTATATAAAAGAACTTGCAAAAGCCAGTTTTCTCAAATTTTTAACAGATTTATTTTTTAAAATAACATTATTTATGCTAATTTAATGGATTAATTTTGTAATAAAATGAATTGAAATATTTTTAAAGTTTTTAGTTTTAATTGTAAAAAAGGCAAATATCAATAGGAATAATCATGAAAAATAAACTAAGCTAAAGCTTTTTGATATCCTCACATAATGGCATCCTCAGAAGGTTTGAGATCTGCCATTCTAAAGGGCTATCATCTGTTAATTTCTTTCACTCTGGCTAAATTTCTCCATGGTTAATGGGATAAAATGGCTCAGATAACCTAAGTTACAGAAAACTGCCACCCAAGTGGTGGTGAGCATATCTTCACTCTGTTGGTGCAGCCACCAAATTAACTATCTTTTGACAAATAACTAGGGGCATACTTTTCAAATTATTATAAAAGAATAAAATATTACCACAATTCACAGAAACTTCTATCAATCTCAGTCTGTAATGACAAGTGGAAATACAGCCATCCGGATCTCCACACACTTTATCTTACCTGGTCTAGTTTATTTCAGAGTAAGCAAGGGTAAAAATGTTAACTAGCAAACAAACCTTCATTTGCTTCTCAGAGTAGAGATTCCCAAGTATCTATTTTTCAGCCCCACACCCCCAATTTCCAGATGTGCTCTTTCTCGGTATGAATCCAAGAAGCCTACGTTTTAAATGAGCACCTTAAGTGATAGATTGTGATTTTATTTAGGAAATTAAGAGTACTTTGCCTGAGCCAGATCTCTCAAGTTCGTCTATCCTAATTAATCTCTTTCAATAATAACAAAAACAGCAGTCTTTACATGAGTAGAGATACTTTTAGTTTTCCATTCCTACTTTCTCATTTCAGCTTCTAAAATAATCTACATACATTAGAGGAGATTGTTGGCTCTGTTTGTAATAATTGGATTTCATGTTTCCTGGTAAAAGACTACTTTTGCATTTTGTTTGAAAAGGAGTCAGATCGTTTTGCTACAAAAAACTCACATAATTTAAACACACAGTTAAATAACAAAATAGTATCAACAACAGGATAATCAGGATAGTCGTCATTAGGCCTCTGTCACTACAAAATGGGAAGTCATAGCCTTACAAGAGCTGAAAGGAAGAAGAGTAGACAGAAAGAGCTGTGTATTTGCTGTTAAATGGTTCCCAGAACATCCCTCATTGCTTTGTTTGGGACTATTTTGTGTGGTTTTTTGTTTTGTTTTGTTTTGATGTTTTTGAGTCTTTTAATATAGTGTATTACATTTATTGATTTACATGTGTTTTTTAAATTGGTACATTTTATTGGTACATTATATATACACATCCCAAATACTACACATTGAGAATTTGTATCAGTGTATGACACAACTTAATTCTCATTTTTCCCCTTCCCCTACCCACCCTACCACCACCACTCACCCTCACCCCTGTATACACAAGCTTTGTTTCCTTTTTTTTTTTTTTAACCATTTTTACCAAGAAAAATATGTCCTGGAATCTTTACCTTATCTATCCTTTTGGAGAGGAAAAGGACATAAGCTCATGTTAGACTAAGGATGTGACTGTATCAAGAGTAAACTTTTAGTGCCTTGGTGCCTGGAATTTGTGAGCGACATTAGACTGAAAATCTTAGTGGGCATTTTGTTTGTTTTCTTTCTTTTTGTTGTGTTTCTTTTTGTTTTTCTTAGTGTATGTATCGTTATGAATGGAATAGAGAGTAAAGCAGAGTAAGTATCCATAAATGTGCCAGAGTAGACGAGTTATCTTCAAAAGCCTGGGTACAGTGGTGGTAATAAAAGCCTTTGATTTGTTTTAAATTATTTATGCTTTGCTCATTTTTTAAGTAGGCATCTAATTTATAATAGAAACAGAGACCTGGGAAGGAGACCATCCATTCCTCTCTCTGTGTCAGCGAGGAATTGTTTCCTGCAGAAAGTTTTGGAGTGCTTCGTCTTGCAGACACTCTGTCTAAGTCGGTTCCACAGGAGCCTAATGTACGAGAGGTGCTTGATCAACGTGCCACGCCATGAGAACAGCAGCTGTATTAATAGCACAAGTGGGCAGAGTTCTGGTGATAGGACTTTGCTGCTCACTCTGGAAGAAAACCTCACATTTGTATTGACTTACTCTGGCAATGTATTTCCTGAGACCCTTTCGAAAGCTCGCTCTTGCTCCTCACTATGCCATTACTAGGAGTTAAGGCATCTGCTGTCCTTGATGGAGTGGTGGGAATCCTGTCGTTCCTAAGTGCACCTAGAAATTGCTGACTCTGCAGCCCAGGAGACAGAGGGTTTTATATATCCCCAGAGAGGCAGAACCAAAGCAATGGCCACTGGAGTCTCCAGACTGACTTGCCAAAGGATTTCGAACCTGCTTTGAAAAGCTTAATTCTTGACTTTTAGACTCAGGTCCTGCACAGAAGATTTGAATTGGAGAGTGTGATGGTTCAGCTAGAAAAGCCCAGATTAATTGCTAACGAACCAGAGAGCAGCCAGAAATGACAGCCTTGATGGTGTGATGCCTCCTTGACCTGCTCCCAGCAACTCTCTACTGACTGCTCCCAAACACTCATTTGATTTTTTAAAAAATACCATCAGGTTAGAAGTTGCTGTTTTTAACTTCTTAAATTAGAACTATAATGGATATATGTAAACTGTGGAAATATCTTTTGGACCAAACAATAATTTATAAAAAATTTTTCTTAGACTACAACCTCTGTCCCTCTTAGCTGCCACTTGTCTGAGTGAGAATGAGGAAAGGCTACTGAAATTGACTCGAGATTTATTACAGGAACTGGATTGAGACAAGAAACCGAGCATGACCAAAGCTGTATTTAATCATGGTGAATTCCCTTGGAAATTATCTTTTGGAAAATTCAGAATCTTCAGTTTTATTCCGATCTCTACGTGACTTGAAACAAGTTTCCTGCTTAGAATAATAGTGTTAAATTTAAGAGATAAACAATTATTGCAAATATATAGTCTTAGAAACCACTAAATTTGTTCCTCAAGCAGGTTTATTACTTCCCTGCATACTTGCATAAAAATTTGTCTTTTGCAAATTTGACATAAAATAGCCAGAATCAGATTTATTCATCTTATCAATACCATTATTTTGTACTGTCAGATATTGAGAATATTATCCAGGTAGCAAACTCCCCTCCACCCTCAGCCCCACCCACTCTCCAATGTTGAGCAATTATTTTGTTTGTTGAAAGATAAGCTTAGCCTTATATCAAAGGCTCTGTTGCACCTATGGTAATTTAGAATTCAAGTGTGGCTAATTTGTAAAACAACCACATATCACTGTTCACAGCAGGAGTCAGGCACTTAATTCAAACTCCAGTCAACACAGTTATTTCTTTTCTTGGGCCTTTTGCTCTCAGAAAAATCTCTAGCTAATACTAAGGAACAGTTACCTTCTTTGGCCTCTGAAAGCCCCATTATTAAATATGCCAGGATATTATCATGATGTTTTGATTTCATGCTGGAATCCCACAAAACTGGCCAGGACACCACCTGCAATTTGGTTTGTGAGGGGGCCAACCGAAGATCTTTTCTTATATGTCACCGAAAGATGGAGCATGACCCAGTTTTGGTTGTGAACTCGTCCCTTGATCAGAGAGAGGGACAAGAATACTAGAAAGAGCACAAGAACGCTATGATTTATAGTTAGACCAAGACAAGACAGAGGTGAGGGTTAGTAAATGTATGCAATGTGTTTCTACTTTTAATTTACTACTATTATTCCAAGCAGGGGACGTAAGACAGAAAGCAGATGGAGAGAGAAAGAAGGAAAAAAAGGAGAAGAGGAGGAAGAAGGAGGAAGAGAAGCAGAAGTAGGAAATACAAAGAGAATATATCTACAAAGAGAAGTACAAAGATATTTAGACCATCAGGGTGCACACCTATAATCCCAACATTCACAAGGATGAGACAGGAGGACTGATCGCTGTGAGTTCAAGATCGGCCTAGGTTACATAGTGAGTTCAAGGGTAATCTGAACTACATAGTGAGACCCTATCTTAAAAATATATATATCTCTAGATGCTAGGCAGACAAAAACCACAATCTCCAGTTTACCACACAAATGACTTTTACCTCTGAATTCAACTTGATAGCGCCTCCATCTTCTTGAAAAAAACATATATAGCTATATATATGTCAATTAAATCTAATTGTGGTCTAACATATCTAAAATGCAATGGGACTTATATATACTTTATGGGTCATGTCTAAAATTGCATAATGTTTTTGGCAGCTGCTTTACATTATATTTTATGAGTGCAAAGGCAGCTGAAACCCTTAGGTCTTTTTCAAACGCGTTGTGTAGTTAAGCAAGCTCTTACTAGCATCCTTCCATGTCCACAGCTAATTTTCTAAGTTCACTGTAGAATTTCACATTTGTCATTACTGACCTTTTCAAAGACTGTGATCCCATCACCCAGTCATAATGCCCCAAGCAGACACCATGTGTGAGTTTCTGTGGAGAGTGTTGGTTTAGAGAGCTGGCGATGAAAGTGTCCTTTCTATTTGTCTCTGTATTTCACCGTTCGCTGGCTGTGTACACTTCAACAAGTTTCATAGTAATCTTGTGACTTGGTTTTCTCATTTATAAATCAGGAATATGATTACTGTGCACATCTGACTCATTGATGAAAATTTATACAGGACCTCTTGCATTAATTTAACCTCCCTACCTCTGCATCTCATTTTCCTCCTATGGAAAACATGTAGTGATCGGATTTAACTCCCTTTAAAGTCCAAGTTTCTTTTGAAATCTTCACTCCTCATGCTTAGTCTCCCATGGTATTTGAAAGTGTACCTGGCTCTGCATCCCTGGGCAATAGCACCGTCTGGTACTCTGGGCTTGTTTGCCGTTGTGTGTTTCACTTTGTGGACCCCTATGCATCCTCTAGCTCTGGGATTAGGAGTTCACACTGCACGTCAAAATCACAGTGCTAGGGAGCCATCCCTGTTTGCGAACTCTTCCATTCAAAATTGCATTACTCTGTCCCATCTCTGCTGGATCAGTATTTTGGGGGATTCCACCTAGAAAGTGATAGTTCCATAAATTCCCCAGGACAGTATTATGGTCCTCAAAGTTTGCAATCTGTTAACCTAGGGAATCCACAAATGCTTTCAGATGAACCCAGTTTCTGTTTATAAAGAGGAGGCCTGCAAGATATGTTGTCAGGAATTGAATGTGGCCACTTTTATTTCTTGTCTGCCTACACAAAGACCCAGAGTTGATGGTGCATAAGCATCTTTCATTCCTCAGACGCTTCAGTCTCTGATGTCTTCTGCAAAGGCACTCAAACCGCAGAATCTACTTATAAATTACCACTGGAAAACACTTGCAAAAATAGTCAGAGATGGACTTTCCCATCAGGGATTTCCTAAGTCACTTCAGCATTAGAAAATAGATTATCTCTTTTCCTCTGGCCCCTGATAATACATTAAAGACTCCACAACTAAAGTGAAGCCATTTCTTCTCAAACCTCAGCAAAAGCACTCACAGGGAACCACACAAGATGCTAACACACAGTACACAGAAAGGCAGGGAACACAGAAGGACAGAAGGACAAGACTCTTGCCTCAAAAAACCTGTTTGAAAAACATTAGGCAAATATTATGATGTCATCAAAAGCTATGAGTTTTAGAACTGGTGTAGCTTACTTCAGCCTCATTTCCCAACTCTGATTATCATTATCCTCAAGTCTTACTGCCCATATTCTCATATTATGGTGCTAAGTGTGCTAATACATAACTTTCAAGGGCTACAAATGCTGAATGCTACTATTCCTTTGAGCCTGTTTTTTTTCTTTAGCAGTCAAATTTCCTGATTGTCAGAATGACATTTCTATTCACCATGAATTTCACTGAAAAGTTTGTGGACCTCTGTAAGGTATAGGAGAAGAAAAAGTATTTATATGAGGTTCTTAATGCAGTGTTCTGCACTAAAAGAGATAAATACCAATGAAAGAAGTCTGGACTCAGGTAACTTTACTTTTTAAATCATACTGTCTTGATCAGGTCTGAATCCCTACTGTCAAGGTGAATTTTGTGCTGTTAATCAAATTCTTTCTTTCTTAATATGTAGTCATGCTGCTAAAGGGTGAAAAACAAGAAGATTTTGTTGAAGATATCTGAACAATGGAATAGCATCAACTGTATATGTTGACTGGTGTGAAGTTGAAAAAACTAGAAGGATTGCCTAGTGTTAAGTTTTTAGAAAAATATTTAGTTTTATTGCTTTCAAGTAATTGTAACAGCTATATTTAACTCTTAGGCATACTTTAATGAACAGATATTAGATTTTTTATTATGCCTCCCTCACTTCTAAAAGCTGTTTGTATTTTAAAAAGGATTTTGTACTCTCTGATCCTGTTTATATGATAAATTGTGCTATCAAACATTGCATTCATTGTTTAAAAAAAGATAAATTTAACCTCCTATATAATTACAAAGGTCCACATAACTGGAGGAAATTTTGAGGAAAATTTTGGGGATTTCTAAAATATCTTGTCTGTCCATGAATAAATACTGTCACAATAAACTATTATGGGAAATGTGGCACATATTTGGATTTAGAGTCTTAAGAAGTTCAGAGGTAGAAAGATCCTTAGGAATCCACTAGATGAATTGTCCCTTCACAAACAAGAAAGGAGAGTTTCAGAATAATAACTGAAATAAACAAAACATAGAAATCAGGTTCCATGTGACAAAGTCACAACTGAAACTGTGGGAATGTGTTGTCTTTCATCAATCAGGGCCAGCTCCAGACCTAGTGAAATCCAAGTCTGCGAATAGCTGTGACTTGAATATTCTTTTTTCTGGATGTTTATCAGGCCAGTCTTCTTCCGGGTGGACTTTTATGCCACAAAGGTGGAGACCAGAGAATTCCAGTTTAGCTTGTCATTTCGATTCATAAGCCCATTTGAAAGTGACTGCTTGGGAGTTCCGGCAAAATCCTGAGGAGGCGTTAATTGGATCAAAGGCTATTCGTCCTGAGCCAGTCCCTGGCTCAAATCAGAGAGGTGTGAGTCTCACTTGTGCTGCAGGTTTACAGTCCAGGCAGGTATGTGTATGGGGAGGGGCGTTGCCTCCCGAGGAAAGAACATGCAGAAAAACAACTCCATCCACTACCCTTTGCCACACGGTTAGATAGTGACCAAATCAGGAATGTAGCTGGAGTCCCTGGCTCCTGGTACAGAATTTCCTTACATAAAGTTGTTTGGGTTTCTGTATTGCTTTGCTGTAATTTTCAAGCCCATTAGATTCCTATTTCTTCTTGGCTTAGTTTAGGAGTAAAATGGGAGGAAATTTTTAAATCATGTCCTCAAATATATGACAATCTTTCTTATTTTTATTTCTAAACTTTCAACCTTCATCTTTATCTGTGTCCTGCACAAATACATAGATGAAATTTCTCCTTTATATGTGAAATTTCTCCTGGGAGAGACGTTCAAGAGATTTTGAATGTCTCTTTTTTTCAGTGTCCAACATATGGTCCAACATGTGGCCAAAGAAGTGCTGAGGGTGTCTGGTTCCCCCACCGTGGCCAGCTGCCTAAAGTAGGGGAGACATTAATATATGTCCCAAGTGACCCAAACCTTGAGAACCTCTTAACTGTTCTTTCAACGGCCTCGCATAAAAGAGTCCGTATTTGCCCTAAATGGGGCCTGTTTGCAAAAGGCCACCTCATGATCTTGCTGGTTCTCCCTGAGGCGGGCACACAGTCTACCCAGGAAGAGTAAAAGGGAGTAAGTGCACTCCACCCGCCTCCTTCCCTTTGTATCCAGGGTAAGTGGTGTTATAATATTGATATGATCAAGAGTAATGAGCCATTAATTCTAATTCAAAAAATGAGGTAACTGAACATGATCTTTTATGGTGCATTGATCTGATATGCCAGATGAAGGCAAGGTTACATTTCCTCTTGGAAATATGCCTGCTCTTCACAAGCAATTTTAAAATGTTCCCCATATGGATGAGTTCTTCTGCATGCCAAAAATAAAGTTAATAGAAGGAGACAAATATAACGTCTATGGAGAAAATATGACCATATTGTAACATATCTTCCTCCTTCTTCCTTCTCTAAGGCTCTAACCTCATGACAAGATGTTTTGTGCCAGGTGGACAAGCACTGATATCTTCCTGAATGCAAATATGTGCAGAGGTCGTGAAATGTGTACATACATTATCTTTTCCTCCACATGTAAATCAGTGAACATTAGGAGAACTGAATTTTAATTAGTGCTATAAGTACTGTTTTAGGGTCTTCGCATGCCTGTGATATAGGGTAGAACTTACAATTAAAACATTTTATTCTGTCCTACATCAAAGATAACTTATTATGCCAATTTGAGACTAAAAATATCTCAAGATAAGTGTTCAGATTATGTGGATGCACTTTAAGAAAATTTGGGAATACTTTCCATACAACACTATAGTTTTCCTTTAAAGAAACACATCAGCGACATATTTTATTACTCAAAAACAATCCTGTGTCCTTGGCAACAAACATAACACAAATTATAGTATGTGATAAAAAATGTGATAAAATATAATAAGTGTTGTGATAAAAAATAAAATAGGTGTTTACATTTTAAAAAATTTCCACAGTGAAACATACTTTGCCACTGACCTCCCCAAAATATTCCCCTTTGCTTAAAACATACTTATTCCATCATTTTTGCTACTTTCTAAGCAGTTCTGGAAGTCTCTTTCATGAGTGTCTTTCGTTGCACGATGGTGGTTGTCTCCATATCCTGAATTAACACAAAACTTTTCATGAACTTTTTGACTTTAAGAAAGAGGCAGAAGTTGTGTAGTGCTAGATCTGATGAATAAAGTGGATGAAAATACTCGGCAATATTTTCACAAGCCTCCTTTCTGGGAGGGCACTTGGCTGCAGGATTCACCATGTTATTATTTTTTATGCCACATAAAGACATGAAAGTAGACTTCGAGAGCCGCTTCTGGAAGTGGCCAGAGCAATGTGGTAGGTGCATTTGGAGTGAGCAGAATAATTTGAGGGGTGATCAAGGGCGACGATTTTCTACTGTAATTTTTTTATCATTTAAATGTCCACTGTGTATTCTGAATATACCTTATATTTCATTTAAACCAAATTAAATGGCAATCACATTCTGGTCTCCAGGGCATTTTGATAAAACTATGATTGCAGAATTTGGAGTGGCAACTTGAATATGTACATTAATGTTATGGAGCTCTAGGGCAGAGGCTTCACTTGGGGGAATCAATGAACTGCGTTTACCAACGTGTCCTAAAAGGCCAGTTGAAGAGCTGAATGAGGACGAACACAGGAAAGGCACTTAGTGCCGATGTGGCCACACTAAGAAGAAAAACAGAAGACTAGTGGCTAAAAATTTGTCTGAATGGCTAAGGATTTGAGGGTTATACAGCAAGGACCTGGGGCTTCCCTGGCTGACAAGCTTGCTCAGGATGTAATCGGACTGATCATTATCTCAGGATCAATTAAGCAAGGCATCCTCAAGAAAATAAGTGCTGTGGAGAAGGGTGGTTTCCATTCTTAGGTCTGTAGGTAACTTCAGAAAGAATGACTGAGAAGAAAGGACAAGTTAAAAAAGTGGAGAGGGAATTAATTAGGTCTTTGGTTTTAGGGCAATGGTTGCAGACTTCTGGTCTCTGTCCCAGTAGTCTAGAGCAGAATGGTGTAAAAGTTGACAATTAACAATCTGTTAAAATATTCCTACCAAATTTGAAAATGCCTTAGTTACTTTTATCTTATTGGCTTCAGTCTTGAAAAGGGAAGATCACCAGCTTTTGGTTAACATTTTTAATCTAATTGATATGTATATATGCACAGTGGAGCATGAGTCTGGTGAAAAAATTTAGGGTAGGAACTGATACAGAATGAAGGCAGAGGTTGCTTGGCTTGTGCCCTGTGTTAGTTACCCACTAAAAATCGTCACACCCAAGTGAAGAGTCCACACATTTCACTGAAACCAGCCTTTAAGTCCCTATTAAATTACGAGCTGAATTGTGGTTGCCAAATTTCTTATGTTGAAGTCCCAACCTCAAATGTGACGCTCTTTGGAGGCAGGATTTTTAAAAAGGTAATTGAGTTAAAATGAGGTTACAGTGTTGATCCTGATCTTGTATGAGTGGAGTCTTTGCAAGAAGAGGAAACATAGGGACATGTACGGAACTAAGACTGTGTGAATACATAGAGGGCAGGTGGCCATCCGTGAACCAGCAAGAGAGAGGTCAAAGAAAACTAGCCTTGCTGATCTTAGACTTTTAGCCTCCAGAACTGAGATAAATAAATTTCTCTTATTTAAACCATTCAGCCTGCGCCAGTTTATAAGTCACTAACAAAGCAAATATACATAACAACATAGTAAGTTCAATAGAGCCCTAAATCTCATAGGGATTATCTTTGGACAGACAATATAAAATTTTAAAAGAATCAGAAATTCTTATGTTATTCATTCAGAGTGTTGGAGTTATCCCTAAGAAAAGAAGAATCCAATCTTTAAATGTCAATTTTACATTTGGGAACAAAAAAATCATTACAAATATATAACAGAAATTAATAACTCATAAATGTTTGAAAAAGAATTTTAGAGAACTAAAACATCAATAATTTTGAATTTCCTTCAAATAACCATAAATTAATGTTATGGGGATATAATTAAGAACAAAATCTCCTAGTCCAGGAATCTTCTTTTTGAAGGTAATAGAGGGGGGAAAAACAGCTTTAATATTGAATAAGTATTACACTGTTGCTGATGAGCTTCAGTGAGGTAGGTCCCTCAAAGAAGAAATGGAAACCTCAATGCATCCAGATGGGTTTTTGACTCTTATTACAGAAAAAAGTTGCAGATGTATCAGTGAGAGACATAGGCAGATTTATTAGGCAGAGGTGAAATAAGAGGAGATTTCGGTTTCAGGAGCTAATACAGAAGGTCAATGACCTGTTAACTAAAGAATGAGACCAGGTTTAATGGATTTGCCCGGGTGAACTCACATCATGTCTGGTTGATCACTTTTTCAGTTCTGGTTCCTCAAGACTGTACTGGGGACATCTTTATTAGTTTCTCTCATTACCATGGCTGTTTCTGTTTGGAGCAGTCACTGTTTTGTGGAAATTCTGCTCAGATCCAAGAGGACTGCATGTTTAGGCCAATGAGTACAGACTTGTTGGCTCCTCTTTTCTTTTACATCAAGCTACTGGTCAAATACATCCAGACACTGACTCTGTTTCAGCACAGTTATTATTTCATCCAAATCACTTTGTTGCTCCTGGATTATTTCAATGGTTTACTACATGTAAAATGTTATATTCTTGCTGTTCTGAACACAGGAGAGGATCATAGGAAGATCCTCTCAAAATATAAATACTTGCAACACAAAACATTACTAAATTCCATTTTTTTAAAAAATTTCACTCAGAGGAGCCAAAATCCTCATGGATGTCTCCCTCTTTCCATTTTCTTTTCTCCTGTTCTTCTCTCTTCACTTTTTCTACACCAGTCCTGTACTATAAGTTTGTTCCAGACACAGGGCCTTTTCACTTACTATTCTACATACGTGGAAGAGTACCTGCAGATCTCACAGGGTTGTTTCCTTTCTCCCCTAAAATTTCAGCTCATAATGCATCTCCAAGTGAAAACTCCCCAGACAATTCAATCTACATTAGTCCCCTATTCATTTTTTAGTCTCTCCCGCCTTTATTTTCTTTATAGCACATCTTTGGTATAGACTCTTGATTACTCTCATCTTCCCCCCTTACATTTCCTCTTAACTAGAAGGTCCAAGAGATCAGATACCTTGCCCCTTTTTTCAAACTATACCTAGTTTATTATCAGCTCTCAGTAAATACCATGTTGAGCTTCTCATAGGCCACTTCTTTGCATTTGACACCAGGATCTGATGTCTACAGGTGACAGCAGCAAGCATCAACAAAGAGCTCAAACAAAAGGGAATTTTCAGACAACACAGCAGATTCCTTCTTTCTTCTCATTTCCATTCTATCAAACCATTTCATAAAACCATTGGATAACACAGTCAGAGCTGGCTTGTGTACCAACATTCCCTGGAAAACTCTACAAGCACAGTAAGGTGAGATAGTAATACTGGAACAAATCACGGGCTATGGGCTCATATCTAGTGTATAAGGCTGAGTTAAAGTGTTGTCTTAGTTAATTTTCTTATTGCTCAGACAAAATACCCAACACTCACAAGTTAAAGGGAGAAAGGATTATTTCATCTCATAGTTTGCAGATGTTTCAGTCCACAGTCAGCTAGCTCCAAAGCAGGGTAGTATGGCAGAGGGGCATCCCAGAGGAGAAATAGTCCATGACAAAGCAGGCAGAAGCCATCAGTAGCAAGCTGCAGCAGTGTTAAACCCACTTTCCCTCTTTCTCTTTATATTCCATCTAGCGTATAAGCCTATAATTATTGCCACACACCTCCAAGTGGGGTTTTAGTATCCACACCAAGAACTGTGGTAAATCCATTTAGTTATCACATGACATTAATCCCAGTATCACACCCTAGATCCAATCACCTTCAAAAAGCACCATCTGGGCCGGAGGGTTAGCTCAGTGGTTCCGGCGCCTGCCTTGCAAGTGCAAGATCCTGAGTTCGAGCCCCAGTAACCACATATAATGCTGGGCATGGAGACACACCCACCAACAATCAACACCGCATACCACAATGCCACACGTGGTGGCTCACGCCTGTAATCCCAGCACTTGGGAGGTAGAGACAGGAGGATTGCTGAGTTCGCAGCGGCTTGCCTGGGCACCATAGTGAGCTCAGGGCCAGCCTGAAGTACAAAGCGAGACCCTGTCTCCAAAAAGCAAAAAAAAAAAAAAAAAGCACCATCTATGAGTGAATGCATGAGGCAAGTTTTGGGAAAACATCTAGATATAAGTCAATACAATTGTTCTGGAAAGCAGGACAATTTGATGAAAGACTTTGAGGGTGTTTTTATACCGCAAAAAGAGAAGATTATTTTGATCAAACTGAAAGCTAATGTAGGCATTCAGGAGTGTCACAATTAATAATTCTTTGAGGATAATACATTGGCCATAAAAGAGACATTGGTAGACAGAAGCAAATAAGAAAGGAACTCATATGGTAGTGGCAATGGTCTGGCCCATAAAGAATGATGATAATAGTCCATGACTAATAGCATAAGGCTATTTATAATTACATTTTTTTAGAGCAACCAATTCAAGTCAGTCCCAGGGAGACCTGGCACAAGCTTTTATTTATATGCTCAAGTTTGGCTGTTTATGAGGCATCCTTTGTTTTCTTAGTCTTAGTGACATTTATTTTATAATAGAGAAACTTCAATTTAACAGCCAAAATAAAGTCATTTAGTAACAGAAAGATTTTTTTAAAGATCAAGTTTTTTTCCATCAACTATCCCATTTCATCCAGCTTCCAAATGAAGTTAAAATTGGTTGCAAGCCCCTTTGGCCCTTAGACTCACACCCTCTGTTAGGATTCAGATCTAAAATGTCCCCAGAAAGGCTTACATGTTTGGAAGGTGATTGGATAGAAGTGCTGTGTTCATTAGTGGATTAACCTACTGATAAATTCATAGTTGAAATTGCTGTTAGGGTAGGGGACCTGGTTAAAGGCAGGTCATTGGGAGCATGAGCTAAACGGATGTATCTCCCTGCTTCTTCCTCTTTCTCTCCT
>PVIC010043515.1:0-15373 GCA_004025085.1 Thryonomys swinderianus
CACATAACCACCTAATTGATGAGGAGAAATATCTCTTTATGAAATTATTTCAAGTAATAAATACAAAAGAAATAATAAAATATCACCATTTACAGCCCCTGATTAATGAGTAAATCAATGGCTTGAGCATCAGTAGAAGCTAATATCACAGAAAGACAGAAACCCAAAGACACAGTGGCTCGTGATAAAAGTACTTACACCACCTGCAGACCTGCCAGAGGAGCAGAACCTACCTGATGTGACATCGGGCCCCATTTAATGATCTGTGGGGCACACGGAGGACAGTGGAACATGAGGGACATCACCATGGAGAGGGAATTGGTAAAATCATTTGGTGGATTTTGATTTTAAATAGGTAAGTGTAGGCATGAGAAAGAAAAGGTTGAGGGCACTATAAAGTTTTGGACTTTCCTAAAAAATCAAATTTTAAAAAGTATACAGCTAAATTTTAATGTCTTTGTAACTTTGGGTGGTTAAACATTACACAGAATCTAAGAAGATGATTATTGTACTATAAAGATCGGGATAATAACTATGTTGGGAAGAGAAAGAAGGATTTGCAGTTGGTGCAGAGCAGATGGTAAAGTCCTATTACTTCTCCTGAGTGTTTGTATAGAGTGATGGTGGTTAACCTATGACACACATGTTATTTGTTTTCCTTTAAAGAGAAAAGATGTCAAGGTATGAGTTGTTTGGTTTTTTCTAGACTAAAACTGCAGTATTTGGGTTTAATTGCACTATTGGCACCTTGTGATAAATAAGTAGCTTCTGGGTTGGAGTTTGGGCCCTTGGTCTGTAAGAGGTTCACCAACCACAAGTATAGGGTGTTCATATACTGAGCTATCTATCTTTGTGCACTATACTACATCTTCATGCCATTGTGCAATAAGAAGTTGAACTATATGAAATGAGTTGTTGAGTTGAAAATAAATCAAAGAACATACAAAAAGTCTAAAATTGGAGTGAAAAGCAAACTGTATAGCATTTGATGTGAACTAAAATCAGCTTCCAGTCTGAGGAAAAATGAGGAGCCCTGAGATCCTTACACCTCTGTTCAGGGCAATGTGGAGTTCTAGGCTGGGTTGCATCTCAGTGGCTCCTTCAGAAGTAATTAAAATCCCGTCTGAAGAGAACATCTTTAAGTCAGGCATGAAAAAGTTCCCACAGAAAAACTTCCAGAAAGCATGAACTCCCAGTACAAAATGCCAAAATTCACACCCAGAAGGAAGACCTCCTTGGTGAGGGAGAGCAGAAACAACCAACTGCAGAAGCAGAGCTGTGAAGAACCCAGGCCTTGTATTTAAAAGAACATCATAGATAATAAATAGCTTAGTATTTTTAAAGAAAGCAAAGTGTTGCAACTTTGACTAGTACATTCTTAAAGCATCTAATAAGTAGAGCCCAAATTTATGACAGGAGGGAGAAACATCTAACTTGTTTGAAACATGATGAAACAGCCCATGGCTGAGCAGTGTGCATGCCAAGAACAACTGGAAAACAGGAATAAAGTCTGTACAACATCTTTCTGAGGGAATCTTAGAACTAATAAAGTAGCTGGCTTTTGAGATGAAGAGTTTCAGGGAATGGACAGGTATCGGGAAAAACTGAACTAAGAACTTTCTGCAGCCATTTTTACTTAACCTGTTAAGAGTGGTCTGAGGAGCATAGGCCGAGAAACACTACAGTCAAGGGAAAAAACAGGGCCTCTTTCCGCAGCCAAGAAAGAAGCTACAGGAAAAACCACTTCAATCCTGAGGGGCCCGTGCTTGGAGGGGAAGGAAGAGGTCTCAGCTAACACTACCAACTTTCCTTCAAGGCATATAACAAATGCTGAAGCTGCTCAGGGCAGAAGACTGAGAGGCCAAGCAAAAGCCACTGGCAAAGCAGAGGCAGATTTGGTAGTCTCAGTGCCATGCAGGGAAAGATTAGTCTTTGGGACCTGCCCGTGGGGAGAGGCCCTGGTGGACATGCCTGCCTATAAATTAAAAAGCCTGGAGCAGAAACGACCCAGAGACAGACAGGTAGATGGTACAGAATAGTAACAAGACCATGTCCGAATGGTTAAAAAAGAACACGAAAAGAAGAGATTTAATGAAGCTGAAGTGTTGTATGTCTTAAACACTGTCAACTAATCTTTTAAAATTCTATTAAACTGCAGGGAAGCTTGTTACAATCGCTGCACTTCCCACTAAAATAAAATCAAACATATGCATAACTGAAAAGAAGGGAATGTAAAATAAATATAAATATCTGAATAATCCCAAAGCAGGAAAAATTGGGAGGCAAAATAACAGGGAATAAAAATAAAATAAATAGCAAAATGATAAATACTCACCTATGTTAGCAATTTCACTCAATATATATTAGGTTACACTCAATTATAATACTAAGATCAACTTAAAACACACATTCTTTTTCACTTTGTGTGGAAAATTCTCTTTTAAATTGTCCAAATGCTGTATCATATCTCAATAAATTTTTAAAAATTAAAAATCACCAGGGCCAGAGGGTTAGCTCAGTGGTTCCAATGCCTGCCTTGCAAGCGCAAGGTCCTGAGATCGATCCCCAGTAACCACATACAGTGCTGGACGTGGAGATTCACACCCACCAGCAATCAATACCACATACCACAGTGCCGGGTGTGGTGGCTCACGCCTGTAATCCCAGCACTCAGGAGGCAGAGGCAGGAGGATTGCTGAGTCCAAGGCTTGCCTAGGCTACATAGTGAGCTCAGAGCCAGCCTGAACTACAAAACGAGACCCTGTCTCAAACTAAAATAAAATCACCAAACATATATTGCCCAAACAAGAAAACACAAAATAGAATTAAGATAAGGTAGAAAATTTTTTATTATGAAATTAAGCATACACTTTCTAGTAAGCTATATAGGTCAATGTAAAGTCACAGAGTAAATTAGAAATACAGAAATTTAAATTGAATGACAATTTTTAAAAAATTCTCATCCCCAAACTTATGAGCTATTCTAAAGCTATACTTAGAAGGATATTTAAATCAGAAAAACAGTTTTCTAAATGTCCGTCTCAAATAGAAAAAGAACAGTAAGCTAAATCCCAGGAAAATAAAAGAATGTAATAGCGAGGAGTACATAAATTCATGAAATTTTCAAGACACACAGTAAAGAAAATTAAGAAAATGTTGGTACTTTGAAAGGGAAAATAAAATGGATAAATGTCTTGCAAACATAAAAAAGAACAAAAGAGAAGGAAAATAGTGGATAATAACTCTATAATACAAATGTGAAACAAATAACAACACATATGTTGTGTAACAAATGTGAAATTTCTGATTAAAACACCTTCTTGGTGGTTGGTGGCATTCCCATTTGTGTGCATGGATCTTGGCCTTGGCTGTCATTTGCCTGATGAAACATGAACTTCTTCCGGCAATGATGCATTTATATGGGTTGGCTTTGTTGCTTGCCCTTTCTCCATCACCAGAAAGAAAACCAGCGCTCAGTAGACCCAGGAAGAGGATTATGAAGCTGATTTGATCCTCAACTATGACAGGAAGCCAAGCCCAGCAAGTTTAGCAGAACCTTATCTATGTACAGAATGGTAGGAAACAACAACAGAACAAAGCTCAAGACCAAGGCACTTTGCTTTTGAGTTGTTTGGCATTATTGCAGTCAATGTATATCTTTGGAAGTGGGAACCATGAGCCAATACTGAAAAAAAAAGAATAAATAGAAATTCTAAATATTCTTCTATCTAATTTAAAAACAGTGTGATGGAATTATAAAATAATTCTTTAAATATACTTTTCCTCAGGTCTTACTGAGTTCTTCAGTAGCTTTTAAGTTATTTAAGGAAGAAATAGTACCCATATTGAAGAATTTCTTTCAGAGGACAGAAAGAGAAAAACTTCATTTTCTGTTTTACAAATCTGACAAAGACATTATAAGGAAAGTCAAGACCACGATGTACACGATGTAAATAGATTAGAATAGAATAGAATAGAATAGAATAGAATAGAATAGAATAGAATAGAATAGAATAGAATAGAATAGTTAGAATCCAGTGATATTTGCAAAGAATAATATATCCTGGAAAATACAGTTTAGGTACACAAGGTTGGCTAAATTTAAAACTCAAGCATCATAGTCCATCACAGGGTAAGAAAACAAAATAATGATGATTTTATATAGAGAGAAGATACTTAACAAAATTTAGTCCTATGAATAAAAAACACTCAGCAAGTTAATACTAAGAAATTTCCTTATTGTGATAAATGATACATTCTTAGAATATTAAAACAAATATTGTTCCATGTGAGACATATGGAAAGCTTTCCCCCTTGCACATGCTACTACATTTCTATTGGCACTGAGCCAGTCACCCTGGCCAATGAGACAGTATGGAAAAGAAACAAAATGTCTAAAAACCGGCATGAAATTAAAACTAACAATTCAGAGATGGTCTATTTTCAAAGAAAATTACCTACAGATAAATTATTAGAATTATTAGCAAAATATCTGTATGAAACCAGCAACAAAATCTGTATTATTTCTTAATACAAGTAAAACAAATGTAAGATGATACAAACATGTAAGATGATACAATGAAAACCACAGAATATTATGGAGAGAAATTAAGAAAAAAACTAAATAAATGATTAATAAAATCATTTGCCAATAAATGCAATACAGGGTTTCAATAAAAATGTGTTAGATCAATTACATACCATATGAAAAAATGAATTTTTATCGCAACTTCACACTGTATGAGAATTATTTCCAGGTCAATCACACTCTAAAGGTGAAAGCTAGAACACTAAGCCTTTTTGAAGAAAATATGAGGATATCTTCATGACTCTGTAGTTGAAGTGCCATACAATACAAAAAAATCACCAATTAGAGAGAATAGTATATACTACATTACAGTAAAACAAGTAAATTCTGTTCCTCAGATAACACTGTTGTGGTGGAAAGGCAAGCCATAGAGTAGGGGAAGATATGTGTGGTATCCAATAATGGATTATACTATATCTATAATAATATATACATATATAATATGCATAGTGATGTATAATACCACTTGTATAATAATGTTCTATAATTCTTTGCTTTGAGTTTTTGCAGGGAACTCCAAACCAATGCTAGCCAGAATCTTGAACAGGCATTTTCAGAAAAAAAGATAGCCAAATAACAATTTAAAATTTAAAAATAGGTTCAACTTCATTAGCTAAAGCATTGTCACATCAAACCAAGGTATCACTACACAATCATGCCAAAACAGATGACCTACAGCAGGTAAAATAATCCAAATTCAAAGACATGGAGCAATGAGAACTTTGATATGTTGATGATGAAATTCTAAATTAGTACAAGAACTTTGGAGAAGTGTTGGGAGTACCTACTAAAGCTGAATATGTGACTACCTATGAACTAGCAATTTTATATTATTACAAAAAAGCACATGTATATGTAGACCACAAGGTTCATGTATGAAGTTCACAGCAACACTCTTTGTAACAGAAAAATACTGAAGAGTAATTAAAATGTCTACAGATGGTCAACTGGGCAGAATTATGGGAAACTACATCTGTGAATGAACAAACTACATTTCCATGCAACAGCATGCTAAACTCCACAGTCATATTTTGGAACAAAAGAATCCAGACAGAACAGTTATATACTGTAGAGTGTTCTCATATAAAGTTCACAAAGAAGATGAAGTTAATCAATAGTTCTAGAATGCAGATTGTGAGTTTGGAAAGATAGTTTAAATGAGAGGTCTGAAAGGATACACTAAGGTACTATGATGTCCTGATTTCTCAATTTCCAGTAAGGAGATGTGTTTAAAGTTTCTTCAGTTTGAGTACTCTGGTTTCTCTTCAGATCATATAAATCTTTCGTCATTTAAATTGTCTTTAACTTGAAAAAAATTTTCTCCAAATTGGGTACTTCTATTTGTGAATCTAGTATATTACAATAAAAATACTTAAGGTAGAGCCGGAGGGTTAGCTCAGTGGTTCCGGCGCCTGCCTCGCAAGCGCAAGGACCTGAGTTCGATCCCCGGTTACCACATATAATGCTGGGCATGGTGGCTCACGCCTGTAATCCCAGCACTCGGGAGGCAGAGACAGGAGGATTGCTGAGTTCGCAGTGGCTTGCCTGGGCACCATTGTAAACTCAGGGCCAGCCTGAACTACAAAGCGAGACCCTGTCTCCAAAAAGCAAAAAAAAAAAAAAAAAAAAAAAAAAAAAACAAGGTAGCTTTGAAATAAAAATATGTTTAGATAAACCAAATGAGAACATTAAGCCAACTGACTATATGTAAAGGTATTTTTCAGGGTTTTGATTTGGAAAATTAAGCTAATTGTATATACCCCACAAAGAAACTGAATAATTTCCTCAATAAGAAAAAGACAATCCCAAATAATATATAATTTATGTAGTTGTTCTGTAATTATTACATAAAAACCTTGCCCTCCAAAAATAACAAGGTCAAATAGTTTCACAAATAGGGTTTATCAAAACATCAGAAAATAATCATTTCAATTACATGCTATGTCTACCATGCAAGGAAAAAGTAGATGAAGCCAAACATTTTTATGAAATCATCTAAAGACAGTAATGAAAATAGGTCAAGAAAGTATAAGGAAAGTATATTTCAATTTTACTAATAAACATAGAATTAGAAATCATAAATAAAATATCAGCAAAGCTCAAGAAAAAGATTAATAACATAACTTTTCTCAGAAATTCAAGCGTAGTTTATAATCAGAAAAATCATCAAATGTCATATAACATTAATAGATTAAGGGTAGAAAACTATATATATGATCCTCTCAATAGAGGAACAAAAAGCCTTACTAAAATAATGAATGTTATAATTTATATAATTCTATATGTTATAATTTATAAAGCTATAAAATATCTGAGTAAATTAGAAATAGGAAAAACTCTCTTAGGCTTGGTATCTTTAACCAAAATACAAGGAACAAATGCCATCTTCAATCGTACAACTTGGAAAGCATTTACTTTAATATCCTACCTCAAAAAGAATTCTCGGTTTTTCACTCACTCTTTCTAGTAGCATTGAGGGCACAGAAAGGAAAAAATAAAAGAGATACTGTAAAGAAGGAAAAAAAGCTGTGATATGTGACTCATACTGTCAATAAAGAAGACCCAAATAATATAGAAATTAAAAATCAATAGCATGTTAAATAATGTTTCAAAAATTTACTCCTTTTTAGGGACAACTCAATTTCTTTTATGGTTTTCTCAAACATAAATATTATGTAATTCTTTAAAAAGATGTCATTACTGAAGCAACAAAAAAAAGCTCCTAATATAAAACTACATTTAAAGTTTATATCATGTACATTTATTGAAGAAAGTTACAGAAAACCTAAACAAACTTAAAGTAATTCTATTTTTTAATGGAACAGCAGTTTCAGTACTGCAAAACTGTCTTTCTTCCTATACCAACTCAAATAACAATTTAATTCGGACTAGAATCCCATTAGGTCTTTTAAGGTAAAAGTGCTTTTAAATTTTTTTGATGAGCCAAAATTCTGAGAATAGACAAGACACTTCTGAATTAACTGAATAATTTAGGAAGACTTTTCCTAACAGATGCCTTGACTTATAAACCATGGTAAAAGTGCAGAACACTAGACAAATAGAAAAGAATGACACCTAAAAATAAACTATATAAGGCAGGAGATTTAGCTCAGTGGTTCCGGCGCCTGCCTCGCAAGCGCAAGGTCCTGAGTTTGATCCCCAGTAACTACATACAATGCTGGGCATGGTGACTCACGCCCACCAGCAATCAATACCACATACCACAGTGCCAGGCGTGGTGGCTCACGCCTGTAATCCCAGCACTCGGGAGGCGGAGACAGGAGGATTGCTGAGTTCAAGGCTTGCCTGGACTACATAGTGAGCTCAGGGCCAGCCTGAACTACAAAGCGAGACCCTATCTCAAAAAAAGTTTTTAAAATAAAATAAAAAACTATAAAAATGTGGGAAATGGGTATATGGCAGCATATAATGCCATAGCATTTCCAATTAGGGAAGGATCATATTGTTAATTATTTTAAATAATTAGACCAATAAGTGTTTCGTTTGAAGAAAGTAAAGTTTCGTTATACACAAAATGTCCTATAAGGGTAGCCAGCCAGGGATTTAGCTCAAGTGGTACCACGCCTACTTTGGAAGCAGAAGGGCCTGAGTTAGATCCCTGGTACTAAAAGACAAAAAAAAAAAAAAAAAAAAAAAAATGGGTATCTGATATTTACAAATGTATTCTGGAGATAGCTGTACTGGAAAGAACATGTAAACAACGAATGTAAGGCAATTTGTAAAGGAGCCAAATTAAAATCATTAAGGGGCTTATATTTATAAGCTGCATTTTCTACAAAAAGTACTCATAGTTTAAAAACTACACTCAACATTGTAAATAAGGAAATATGTGTAAGTTTAAACAACAATACAATGTCATTTTATTGTCACTAAATGGGCAAAAATTAGAGACTGACAATTTTAAGAGCTAAGTAGAATACGAACTAATAATACACAGATTTCAGAGTAAATTGGTCATTTGGGGAACATGATTTAACTTTGTCTAGAATATAGGCATTCCCAGTTCTAGGTATATGTTACCATGTACACACGAAAAGACTTCTACAAAATGATAGTAAACTTTAAGGAAATGTATAAATAAACTTCAACATATTCGTATAACGGAACCTTATGCAGACAACAAGTATGCTAAATTTCTAATTATATGCTAACATTGAGAAATGAATGTTAGCAGTATTTAATTTTTGAAAAAGAGAAGTATATACTCAACATAACTCCTCTCTATAAATTTCAGAAACATGCACAAATGATAAAATATTTTAAAAATGCAAAGAAGTATAAAGCAAATATAAAATGAGTGAAAATAAGGAGTAAAAAGGAGAAAAATTAAGATTGTAAAATCCTCAAAACCACAAAAACTGAGCATATTAAGCAAATATTTGTTGAGTAATTAATGTGTACCAGACAAAGAAAACTTAAGATTAGAAAATGAGTTTGTCTTTACCATATTTACTAAACATGAGACTTCTGTGGTTTTCCTCAGGTTAATTGCTGATTATAAACCAATACTTCAAACTAGTTCTTCGAAGTGTTTGTTCTTGCTTTGGTAGTAGACTGTCTTCTAGGAAAATATAAGGTCAAAGTTTGGAGGATTTTTTTAAACTAACAAATATGTCCCATTTAGTTGTGTCTCATACTAAGGCTAAGTTTTAAAATTATTACTGTTATTAATGTGCATTATAATTTCTTAACTTTTAAAATTAACATTCAATAGTCCTTTTTGTTCATTTTTTCTAAGATTGATATAAAACATGGGAGCTAATTTAACCCTTTCATTGTAGACTACATAAATTTTTTTAAACTTCATGTCCAAAACCCTCATTGTAACCAAGTTTTAATTTCCAAGTCAAATGTGGAAAACAAAGTATTCAAAAAAAATTTTAAACTCTCAATTTATTTTCCTCCTGGTATGAAAAAAAAGACAAAATATAAAATAAATTCCTCTAAAACAAGGAGAAAAGGAGCCTAAAATACAAACAGGTAATGTATCTCAAACAATAAAAGCTAAAGATCCAGAGACATGACTTATTCAGAGAAACATAAAAGAGAAACTTTTGGAAGTCAATACATTGGCCAAATATTGGGAAGATGTATAAAGTTGGTTTGCTGTTGGGGATGAACCACGCACCTGCTTCCACATCGCATTGTTACCAGTGTAACTGGATTTAGCTTTTCAAGAGTCCATGGGGCAACGTATTTGAAGAAAAAAATGTACACATCCTTGGAGCATAGTATGTTTTTAGCAGTGTTTCCTAAAAATAAAAGATATCTTTTCAAGGGCCAGATGAATTTTGTGGTTTGTTGCAAAATTATTTACAACAATTAAAGCTTGAAACCAGCATGTGCTGGTAGGAAGTTTGTTTCATAAATTACAGGACTGTGTAAATGGAGTATTATATAAACATTTACATGATGCTATAAACCAATATTATTGATGCAGAAAATGTCTGTTGATTGAAAACAGATTGTAAACCTTATTTCAGCTTCCTCCAGATAATGAAATTTTATAAGATTTTCATTTCCTTTATTTTATTTCACAATGAATACATCTATCCAAATAATCCTAATGTATTATGCTTTCTTTACTTACTTATTTATTTAAAAGATAAGACAACAAATAAATTCCCTGCCCACAAATGTTTTATGGAAAGTAAATTTTGTGGATCATAGTAAAAACTGGAATTTATTGGCTGTCTGTTGTATGTCAAATGTGTTTTTCACAAAATCAATGAAAGGTTGAAGTTGAGAAGTTAAGCAATGTCATAATATTCATATATATTTAAGTGTAAATAACAAAGGAGAGGCTCTAGTAGCATTTTTAATTTTAATACCTCTAAACTCACCATTACATGTTATCAAATACTACTGTGGCTCTTTCCTTAAATTATGTACCTCACAGCCATGGGTAGTTTTCAGAAGATCTAGGAACAGGATTAAATTGCAAGCAAAATTTCACTTGTAAACAACTTTTTCTAGGTAAATTATCAAAGACTTTCATGTAATTTCAAATGCTTAATGTTTCCGCCATGGGGAGAAAAATTCACATAAAATCATTTGTGCTGCTGTTTCGTTCCAGCTGCAGGAAACACACATGTCCCCACATCTCAGCACCCCCCCTCCTTGCACCCTAATCTCTTCTCTTCGTGAAGGTTGAGAGATTTCTTTGGGAACAACTGAAGAATTGGTTTATCCTGGCCTGTGCTGACCAGGAACATCATGGCTACATAGCGGAAGTCAAGTTCAGCTGCTTCAGGACAACTTACTGAAGCTCGGTACCTCGAGTTGATAGGTTTCCACACAGTGGCCTGTTTTCCTGCGTTCTAACAACTGCCTTGCTGCCCCCAGTGTGTCAGCTCTGCACTGACTGCTGGAGTTAGGTAACCCCAAGAGTTAGGAGACACAGTTCCTATTGGCACAGCCACTCTCGGATGCCAGACACACTTCCAAGGTTTCCACCTCACCTGTACTCTGAACACAAGACTGCAGAGTCCTGAGTTCCACAACTCCCTCAGATTTGGTAATTTGCTAGAAGGCCTCAGCAGTACATAAGAAAATGCTACACATACCATGTTTTGACTACAAAGGACACAGTGGAGGAACTGCCTACTGAAGAGACACACACGGTGAGACTGGAGGGCCCCATACGCACGGCCTCCACATGAGCTACTTGCAGAATCAGGGATGTCACCTTTTTGTCTCCTTGTTGCGTTCCCAACCACAAAGCTCCCCCAAGTGTCACCCCGAGTGTCTAATGGGGTTTCATTACACAGCTAAGATTGGTTAAATCATTAGCTACCCAGATTAATTTTATTACAAGCCCTGTTCTTCATCTCCTCAGGGATAATGATGACTCAAGGTCTAACCTTTAAATCACAAGATAGGCCTTCCTGGGGATCATCTTGAGCTGTCCTTGGATGCACTGCGAGTCCTCTCATTATCCTAAAGTTTAGTGTGACCCAAAGTGCTCAGGTGTTGTAAAAACAAGTCTGCTATTCAGAAATTCTGAGAGTTTTAGAAGCACCATGCCAAGAACCCAAGACCACACAAGTCCTTCTTGGTTCTTTCTCTCTTCTTTTTTTTTTTTTTTTGGTTTCGTTTTGCTTTTTCTTGTATTGGGAATAGAAGTGAAGGCTACACATGCTAGACAAATGCTCTGTCATTGAGCTACATGCTGAACCATCAAAGTTCTTGATTATAAAACCATGTTTTTTTTCAAAATCTCTTTTCTATCCTCACATTTTATTTGTTTAGTTAATTTCCATTCATTTCTTCCCCCATTTCAACTGCTCCCCTCATTTAAGGCTGCTACTTGAATTTGAAGTGAAAATGTTCTCTGTATTTTGGCTGATGAAAGACAATACATATTTATCAACTGCCAACACCAACAATTGAAACTATTTGTCAAAAGAATTTGCTGAATGTCAGAGGTTAAATGTCCCCCAAAGATCCAAGTATAAGAGGCTTGGTCCTTAGTTCGCTGCTACTGAGAAGTGGTAGAAATTCCGAAGAGAGGAACCTCATGAATCCCTCTGGTCATCTGGCATGAACATAGATGAACATAGAAGAATATAGATGGGCCTGAGGAAGTCTTTCCCTCTCTCTCTTTCACCTTCTGACCCTCAGTGAAAATGATTCTCACTGTGAAGTGCCGTCCTGATACTAGAGAACTAAAAACAATGGGTCTTCTCAATTGTGGACCGAACTCTTTAAAACTACAACCCAAAATAAACCTATTCTCTTATTGTTGATTTATCACAGATATTTGTTATACTAACAGGAAGCTGACTAGCATGTAATTATACAAATGAATCCTATTTTAAGGAAAGACAATAAACCATAAAATATCTGAGAAGCTCACATAATGCAAGAAAAAAAATGCTACTTAGCACATTTTTGTGGTAGAAAAATAATGCATCTTAAATTTTAGAAAGGAACCATGCCTGCCTGGCAAGCACAGGGTCCTGAGTTCAATCCCCAGTACCGAACCAAAAAAGAGCAGAAGTTTTAAGGTAGCAGCAAATCACCTGAGGATCTGGCTAGCATGCCAATCCATATTCAATACGTAGAACCTGAAAATCCACCTAGGGAAAACTACCTCCTTGCAAGACCAGTGCAAAGCAAAATGTAGGGCCTCTTGCTCAAAAATTAACAATTTCAAGATGGAAACAACACTGCAGGAAACAGAACATACAGCCCTTCTGGGAATAAGGCCCTGTGATTGACAGGCTCTCTATTAATGGTTCCCTACAGTGAATTCCTCAAGAGCATTCAGTTAGCTTGATACTAATGACCCATATGCCACAATCTGAGTAGCAAGAGTCTAACAAAATCACCCCCCTTCTATTTTGGACTTTTTATTTTATTTTTTATTTTATTTATATATTTTTATATTTATATATTTAAACATACATTTTATATTTTTATTTTAAAATATATTTTATATTATTTTATTTATATATTTGTAAAATATATTTAGATCTTTTATTATATATTTAATTTTTTATTTTATTTTTTATTTTAGATATTTTTTCTTTTTTTTACCTTGAGTTGACTTTCCTTAAAATGAGAAACTTTTCTGAGACATTAGCTGTGACATGTGGTGGTAGTGGAATTGTCTCAGAAACCTGAGTCCAATATATGTTTTTGTTGTTGCTATGGATGCTTAATAATTATTAATGACTACCAAGCTTGAATATGTAAGACTTGTTTTTAATTTATCTCCTATTATCCTGACTTCTCATCATATCCTTTTAATTTCAGATTCTAAACTTTGAACTACCTACTTGAAAAATCATATTCTCTCCCCACCTTCAGGTCCATTCACATTTATTTCTTCCAGGAAACTGAGGTTACTGTAGACTTTTTCCCTGCAAGCTTGTCTTTGACTATGGATCGTCAGCAGGTCCATTTTGCTATCTGAAATGTGTGAATGATACGTCTAATTTCTAGAGAATACAGTCTTTCATTTCTAAGTACTTTTAATATTTTCAACCATTTTGTTATGGAAGTATTTCTGATATATATCACACAATTCCACTGCCTTTCAAACACAGGCTGAAGAACATGATCTAGATTCTGGGGCTTAGTTAAAATTTCATAGAGTCTTGTAGTGAAGTAGAACCCTTAGAGGCTTTATGATTTGTGAGGCTGTTTCTTCTATACAAAATGACCCAGGCCACTGAAAATTTTACTTCTTGATTTCGTGTGTGTGTGTGTGTGTGTGTGTGTGTGTGTGTGTGCGTGTGCATGCGCATGCACACGTGTTTGTATTTTTAAAACTTCTCCTTAAATTATTACTAATAATTTGCTAATGTCACTTTATTTGCCTAAAATAAGATTTCAACTGTCAAACTTTATATTTTTAATGCGGTTTTGAAAAATCACATAGCAAAGTTTACTAAGATAATTACACAGCAAATTAATAACCATTCAGTAAACTGACTGTGGATGTAAGTAATTCATATATGAAGAAAGTAAACTTTTAAATTTTTTCATATAGAACCTGTGGCATCAATTTTGGAGTCGTGGAATTTAATTTTGTAACTTCTGCATTCTCTATGAAACTGTTGTTGATGATCTAGATAATTATATGTTTTTATGGGCTTTCTTAACACAAAGGTCCCCAATTTCAATTTACACTTAGGTTCCAACTGATTATTAGGTTTTACATGTGTTTGAGTAGCCTAGTCTGTAATTTCCAAATTTTAAAAAAATTGTCCTGCAATATAAAAGGCTGTGCTCTTTGATCTTTAAACATTATTAAGCTCATGTGTCATAAATCGTTTTGATACTCAGTTGTTGAGAAGATGGCCATTTGGTATGTAGAGAAGTTGATGCCATTTTATCTTCGCTATATCACTTCTGCTGCCTCATCATCATCTCATTTCATTGTTCAGAGTAAAGGGGCTGCTGTGTTATTCTTAAAACAAATACTAATTCCTAAGTACTTAGCTGGCTTCGATAACTCTCAAGTAGACTGAACTAAGGTAACCACGGAACAGAGAATGAAAAGCAGAAACCTGGGCAGGACTTGCAGTGCTTTTGCTGTCCAGTCTCCACACCCTGCATTGAATGCTTTCACTGATAAAGTTCAGGGGGAGAAGACATGACCTGAAGCAGTTAGAAATCATTAAGGACCAATCACTTTGGGCAAGTAGGCTTTTCCCAATTATTTACCTGGGAATTTAAATTTAATAAGGAGTACAGATAATACACAGGTAGCATACACACACTTCCTTCTATGCATCTACGTGCACTCTTACATAGATGTGCCTGTATAAATGTTGTGTTGCAGAAAAACTGGGAAAGAGAAAAGAAAAAGGAATTCTTAAGGTAAATAATTTAGGAAACAGGAATGAGACAGACGCCAACAGCAGTGAAATAAAAACACAGCACAGATCCATGTTCCTTACAAACTTATGTCTCCATCAGGGCTACTGAAGCAACTAAGGCTTGCTTTCACATTTTCAAATAGAATACTATATAGGACTGTATAATAGGATGGGAAGACTCTCCAGATTTGTTTGGGTGGAGGGAAAAGAACCGCGAAACAAGAAAGTATTTTTAGAGATAAGTAAGGCAACAGTAGGGATGGGAGGAGAGGGGCTGGGAAGAAAGGAGTTTGGTGTTAAAGTCTTTCCCTTCCAATGAACTCGAAACACAACCACAAAAGTAACAAGATCTCCCAGTTTAAATCTCCCAGTTGCCTGCTTTAAGGATACTAAAAACTAAGGTTAAGCAGGCAGAGAAGGAAACAATGCAGCC
>PVIC010043517.1:0-15390 GCA_004025085.1 Thryonomys swinderianus
AAAAAAAAAAAAAAAAAAAAAAAAAAAAAAAAAAGAAAAATTTTTCCTTGATTTTAAGCTAATATTCTTTTCTGTCTCAGAATCCAATTCAGGATAACACATTACATTCAGTCATCATACCTCCTGAGACTCTTCTTGGCTGCGACAGTTTCTTGGGCTCCCTTTGCACTCAGTGACCTCGATAGTTTGAGGAGTAGTGATCAGATATTTTTTATGAACCTAACCTCTGAACTGAGATCTTGCTCCTTTTGCTAGATACTATTTGCTGGAAGTGAGTACTATACCAACCCACATTCAAAGAACATGAATCAAGTCCCATTATTTGAGAGAAGTATCAAAGAATCTGTGGCCATGTATTTAAACCCAGCAATCTTATTAAATCAGTATGTTACAATGATCTTAGGCCCCACTCCCAGAGTGTCTGATGCAGTAGGGTACAGTGGCAGCCAAGAGTTTGTGTTTCTCATAAACTCCCACATAAGTGTGCAGCTGCTGGCCCAGGGAGTTCACTTTGGGAGGCATTAGGCAGGGAGTCTGCACAAGACTTTGATGTGTATAAGAACTGGAAAATGCTAATGCTGGGCTTGGTGGCTCAAGCCTGTAATACCAGCAATTGGGAGGCAGAGGCAGAAGGGTTGCTGAGTTCAAGGCTTGCCTGGGCTACATAGTGAGTTCAGGGCCAGCCCGTGCTACAAAATGAGACCCTGTTTTAAAGAAAAAAAAAGAATCAGAAAATGCTGAAGATGTATTTCTCTCAAGAGACTTTCTGTTAGGCTGGGGATATAGGTCAGTAGAATTCTTTTAAAACATATCATTTAACTATACCCACCACCGAAATCAACCTATAGCTTTAATTTCTGGACTTTGTCAACTCTCATAAAACTATTACAGAAGTATATACATTGCTGTACAAAAGAGATAAAACAATATTTTTGTTTATATTAGATATGATTTATTTCACTTGATTTCCAGAAATGCCAGGGAGAAAGGTCAGCTATCTGCATCTGATATTAAACTAACTGGGACACAGAAAGTCTAGATAATTTATCTAAAGTCACACAGCTGGTTAACTGTAGAGCCAAGCTTGAGATGCATCATTTATGTCCTGCATCAACACAGCTGCCATTCTATCAGGCTTTCTGGGCTGGGCATGGTGGTGCATACCTGTAATCCCAGTGCTCGAGAGACTGAGGCAACTTCTGCTCTGAGTTTGAGGCCAGGGTGAACTAGACAGTGAGACTCTTTCTCAAAAACCAAAACCAAAACCAAACCAACCCAAACCAAACCAAAACAAAAAACCCAGGCCTTCCTTTTCATTGCTGCTGCCTTCAGTCTGCCCAGTGTACCTAACATTAGGGCTGATGAAAAGCCTCTTGGAATTCATTTCAGAAATACTTCCACTGCCAGGCATGGTGGCTCATGCCTGTAATCCCAGCACTCAGGAGGCAGAGGCAGGAGGATTGCTGAGTTCAAGGCTTGCCTGGACTACATAGTGAGCTCAGAGCCAGCCTGAACTACAAAGCGAGACCCTGTCTCAAAAAAAAAAAAAAAGAAAAAAGAGAGGAAAAATAAATACTTCCACTGAGCAATCTCTCTGGTGAGCTTCCCTAATGGACACATGTTTTCTAACTCACAAACATTCCTTTGGTCTCGTTTTTCTGGATTGTGCCATCAGTACTGACAGTGAGAGGTGTGTTGAATTTCTCTGATTAATTTTAAAGTTTTTCACCTGAGTCATAATAGATGATTTACTGTAGATAAAAATCATAGTAGTAAGGCCTCCATAAATAGAAGTCATGTGTCACAAAATACAGGTATATGCTTCCTGGGGTATAGGTAAGTAAACAAGTGCAGAGAGACCAACCAAAATCTGCTTGGCTGATGAAGCTCTGAGCCTTTGAGGCAGAGGTTTGCACCTTTGACTCTTCATTAAAGTCACCTGGGGAGATTTAAAAACTAGCAACATGTGGAACCTACTTCAGAAATTCTGCCTACTTGGTCTGGGCTTGTTCCTGGGCATCAGTCACTTCAAAAGCTTCAGAAGGATTCTAATACACAACAGAACGGAAAACCAATATGTTAATTAATGCCAGCATTGGGGATTTAGCTGAGGAGGTACCGTGGCTTCCTTGGAAGCGTGAGGATCTGAGTTCAACCCCCAGAAAAAAAGGAAGTGAATGCCTCAGTCCCATTATGGTGAATCTTTCAGAGAAGAGTGTCCAAATCCCAATTATATATCACAAAATGCCACCACTGCAATTAAACTGAACACTGAGATTTTAGTTTAGACAAAACAGCTAAATGCTCTGATGCTCAGCTGCTGGGGTCGCTTGGCTTGCATGATGACAGAGGGCTCTGTGTGGCTTCAGTGGCATTCATGCCATAGGCTTGCCACCCCTGCCTTGATCTCTTCTGTAGCTCTATTTGCCTCTTTTAGACAGAGCTGGTCCATTGTTCTTTTTTTTTTTTTTTTTTGAGATAGGGTCTTGCTTTGTAGTTTGGGCTGGCTCTGAGCTCACTATGTAGTCTAGGCAAGCTTTGAACTCAGCAATCCTCCTGTCTCTGCCTCCCGAGTGCTGGGATTACAGGTGTGAGCCACCACGCCTGGCTCATTGTTCCTATTTTATAGATGATAACTCTGAGGTCCAGACAGGTTGGATGATTTTCTTAAAAGGTCAAAATTAGAACTCATTATTTAAAAGTCACAATTTATAAGCTGCCATGGTTTGGGTGAGTGTTCTCCAGAGGTTCACATGTAAAGATTTCGTTTCCAGGCTGGGAACTAGGGAAGTCCTCAGGTCATTGAAGGTGTGACCTTCAATAGGTCACTGTCGTACTTCAGTCTCCCTGCTATCTGGATCAGATTGGGGCCACTCACTCTGACATGCCTTGGTCATTGTCATTTACCACCTAAGGGAAGTTTTGATGAAAGAATAGTTCCATGATCTTTCAGTATCTCCCCAGACATTGTTCATTAGTTTCAAAGGACAAAAATACATAAATTATACAATGGAAAAATTGTATGACACCTTGACCAGGTGATCAAAGTTATTCTAAGCAATAAAGGAGAAATGGACATCAAGTAGCCCCAGACATTATAATGTACAAAGGATATAATATCACTGATGCAGTATTGTGACCTGAATTGAAACAGGATAAAGGGGGAGGAAAAACTATTCTTTGTAAATTTCATTGTCATCAAGGACAAAGGTTATGGAAATGTTCTGGTTTAAAAGACATGACCACTCACACAATGCTGAGGCCTAGATTCAGTACTATACTAAAGGGGAAGTAAAAATAGTATGGAAGACATTATCAAGTCAACTGACAAAATAGAAATATACTATAGATAATAGAGTAGATGGAAATATTGTTCTTGGCCAGGATAAAGTAACAGGAGCCAGATTTACCTCCTACTTAAACAACTACAGAAACATAAGGAGTAGTGATTCTTAGATGCTCATCGGATAGGAGGTTGTATGGGACCAAGATCCTTAAGAGAAGGGAAGCAAGTTAAGCTTTACAATCACTTTAGCCATATATCTGGAACAAGTTTCCAAGTTGTCATGCAGGGAGGAAACTGGAACAGATGTCCCAGTCTCTGAATCTGGAGAGACTAAGGTGGCTAGATCCCTCAGGGCCAAACACCAGAGAAGAGAAGGCTGCCTGGAGACTGATCTCTGGAGGCCTACAGAGAGTTTTATTCAACTCCTCTACTGAGAACTAACAGGTGCACATGTGTTTGGAAACCAGGAAATGATCTCCTAAAAAGATCAGCGTGAAAAGTTTTTTGATAACACACAGAGCTGGAAATGGTTCATTTTGCCTATAATCAAAGTGAAAAACCCTTGCAAAACATGGGCATTAGGTAGATTACTCAGAAAAGCATTAGATCAATAGTGCATCAAGCTAGGTCCAGACTAAAGGCTGCTCTGGTCTGACCCAGACCAGCAAAGCTGAAAAGCAAGCTTGAAAGAATCAGACTGTTGCCAAGTAACTTAACTGTACCCAAGAGAAAAGCTCAAAATTATTTAGAAAAAATATAAAATATTATAGTAATTAATTATCAATAATGCAGTATTTAACAGTAGACACAAGGTCTGGTATTCAGGCATAATTTACTGGTCCCTTTTCTAGATCTGACAGAAATATTAATTCAAGGATCAAAAGCCCTATCCAACATAAGAGATATAAACATTTTCCTTAAAGTTGGTAAATCCTTCCTAGAAATATTTACTGTCTCCATAGTGACCTAAATAAAAAGTTGAACTTGACAATGAGTGTTATTAAATGGGAATATGTGAGGAAAGACTTAACATACCATGTTAAATTATATAGCTTGCCTGAAGGTTGGGCATTGACTTGTCTCTAGGGACTTGAATTTTGGGGAGAGTTCCTACCCTTAATTAAGAATGACTCACTGAATCTAACCCACACAAACAATACAATTTATGAAAAAGCTCTATTTCCTTCTAGAAGTCTGGAATTTGGGGATGTATGGGGCAGAGATAACCTATTGATCAGTTTCCAATAAAACTGCTCAATATTGGGTCACTAGTGAATTTTCCTGCCTGGCACTCTTTCATAAATCTCACAGCTTATTGTTGGGAAGACTAAGTGTGTTTTGTGAACCTCCTCTGGGAGGGGAACCTCCTCTGTGAGGGGAACGTAGGGGGCTTAGTCCTTGTTTCCTCCTGACTTCTTTCTCCCCATATGCTTTTCCCTTTGCTGGCTATGGTTAGTGTCCTTTAACTACAATAAGCTATAGCTGTGTGACTATATACTGAGTCCTGTGAATTCTCTTGGCTAACTTCCAAATCTGGGCATGGCCATGAGGATCTCCTAACACAAGCTACATTCTTTTCTACCTTGTCTAGTTAATGTCTTTTCCCTCCAGATATAAACTGTCAAATGTTTTTTGAGACAGGTTCTCACTTTGTAGTTCAGGCTGGCCCTGACCTCACTGTGTAGTCTAGGCAAACCTTGAACTCAGCAATCCTCCTGTCTCTGCCTCCCAAGTGCTGGGATTACAGGTGTGAGCCACCACACCTGGTTAAACTATCAATTTTGAATTATGGGTGTATTCCTGATCACAGTGACAAAAGCTGGGTTTACTATAATATTAAATTTGAAGAATCTAGGGCCTGGAGGGTCTAAGAAATTAAAAGGTAGTATGTAGTCAAGGCTTCATATGAGAAATTTACTGGAAAATTGGTTTGAATAAGTAGAAAAGTGGCTCAGTGGTGAAATTATGTTTGTAACATGTATGTCTGGGGTCAACACCCTTAATGGGTCTCAAAAATTACAATCAAACCTGGGGTTCCGTAAATGGGCTATATCCAGCTTCATTACAACGAACCAAACTTGAACTAGCAAATTTGACCTTGTTCAACCAGTCAGTCTTTCTGAAATTTCCCAGCTTTGCTTGGGTAAGTCTCATCCTTGCTTTTAGTCTGACAGTGTCTCCAGAGGGACTGTACTTCCTTGTGCCTTTCCTAAAAGCTCAATATAGTCAGCCCTCCATATCCATGGGTTCTGCATCTGTGGATCCAATCAACCATAGATTAAAACTATCTGGAAAAAAAAGATGAACTCTGAATTTTTCTTGAACAATTAGTTTGAAGACTCTGCTCCATGGTTTTCCTCTAATCTTGTCCCTCAGTAAGATCACCTTACCACATATAGCATCTCAGAGTCTTTGCATAGGCCATGTATAAGGAAAACTGCAGTGATCTGAATCACACAGATGTCATGGACTGGAAATAAATCAAGGAAAGCACTGAGATGGAGACACACAGCAAAGGAAGCAAGGACAGTGATCCAGAACATGTGGCAAGGAAGTCCAAAAGTGCTCCTTTCCACACCTGAAGAAAAAAAGCTATTTCTCTAAGACCTAAAAATGTATTACGTTTTTATGCCTATGAGTTAATTGTGTGTTTTCACTCCTGGAAGATGATTTAAATTATGGTTTCATATTTCTGCCTCTTAAAATAAATGACCCTTAATTTAAAACATCCTTTCTAAAAACAAAACAAAATGGAATAGCACTCCCACCTCTGTATCACTCATGCATTTGTTTGCTGAGCCTCTGCCCCAACTTTTCATCAAGTTTTTCTGCTTCAACCCTTGGCCCTTCATAAATTCTATCTGCTTACTTCATGTCCCACTCCTCAAAGCCTACTTTGTCCTTCTACCTCTTTGGAGCTTCACATAGAGCTTGCGAGCCCAGGAAACAGCAGAAACTCCTTTCCACACAATAATAAATTTTCACTATTAAAATTGTTACTTTCTGGCACCTGAAAAGCTATGGCAGACTTCTTTGCGACAAATGCAATTTATGATTCCAGTTCAATCCCTTTCCTTTGTGAACAGTTTTTGTTGTTACTGCCCTTCCCATCAGAGATCACAATGTACTGCATTTTAAAGTCATTTGGGTTTAGTTTACAGCCCCCTTTGAGCTGTTCATGTAAATACAAGAACAGCAAGCCTTAGCTCCTCATTCTAATTCCCCTCTCTGCTCCATTTAGGGATCTGTTACATTGTTAAATTCTTCACTTTTGTTGGCAGAGATTAAAAACAGAAGATGCCTGATTTAACAAAAGCAATGGTTCTCAACTTGCAATTTGTATCATAAGTCCTGAGGGATTGTTAAAATGCAGATAGCTGGAATCACCCCTAACCCTAGGGGTTTCAGTATATCACGTTTGGGGGAAGGCCCAAATATATGCATTTGTTACCAGTCCCCAAGTGACACTCCTGTTGCTAGTCCTGGGATCACACTTTGAGAAAACTGGATTAATGTCTACTGATATTGTTATGACAACTGCTATATCAAAGCCCATGCTGAGTCTCTGTGCTACTGACAATGACCCTCTGGGTAGTTGGTTAGCTTCTCCTTCCACCAAAGCAGATCATGGCTGTGTCCTGTGCACCACCAGGCATCTGGGTGGAAGACAGATGAGGGGAGCAGAAACGGCTTGGCCTAGTTATATAATGTGGGGTAGAAGATAGCTTTGCAAATTGTATTGTCACCAGAAAAGTTGTCTTCACGGATAGGATTTAAAACTACTATTGCTGAGAATTATTTTTTGCCCTTTGGATAGATATTTATTTTATCCAGAGTTTTCCCACTTGGGACTGGAGTAATAATGAAGTGCAATTTCATCCCACCCTGGTGGAAAGAAAGCTCAAAAAAGACTTGATGGGCTGGAGGGTTAGCTCAGTGGTTCCAGCTCCTGCTTCACAAGCACAAGGTCCTGAGTTCGATCCCCGGTAATCACATATAATGCTGGGTGTTGAGACAGGCCCACCAACAATCAATACCGCATACCACAATGCCAGACGTGGTGGCTCACGCCTGTAATCCCAGCACTCTGGGAGGCAGAGACAGGAGGATTGCTGAGTTCGCAGCGGTTTGCACCATAGTGAGCTCAGGGCCAGCCTGAAACAAAGCGAGACCCTGTCTCAAAGAGAAAAAAAAAAAAAAAAGATGATATACCATCCTAAAGGCCCTAGAGTTTTTTTTTTTTTTTTGCTTTTTGACACAGGGTCTCGCTTTGTAGTTCAGGCTGGCCCTGAGTCACTATGGTGCCCAGGCAAGCCACCGTGAACTCAGCAATCCTCCTGTCCCTGCTTCCAGTGCTGGGATTACAGGCGTGAGCCACCATGTCTGGCATTAGGCCCTAGAGTTTTTAGCTCCATTTCATCACTATACTATGTGAGAATTACAGGGCCTCTGACTACACCTGAAAGTGAGTGTAAAGGTGCTTTAGGTCAGTTCTTAGGAAATTCTAATGTGATAGATAGCTAAGACAGGTAGAAATATTCTAGGCAGTCAGACAGGGCTAGGCTCTCGGTGATGTCAGTGAAGAAAATAAGAACACATCACAACTGTGGCCAAAGGCACATTTGTTGGAGGCCAAGCCTCAATATAATGATGGAATTATTATAGGTAAAAAAGCCAGCTAGACATATGTAGGCAGATAGATAGGACCGGCCCTTGAAAGACTTACAAAAAAGAGGACGTCCTCAAAGGTCAACACCATCAATGAGGAACTACACTTCCAGATAGCAGTGACCAGCAGACTCATTCTCCCAAGATGGAATGTCAAAAATCTGAGTCCAGCCTCTCCCTAGAATGCAACAATTGCAAATTCCCCAAATGGCCAGCCAGGACTTTGACCCACCTGGAGGAGTCTCCTGATAAGCAAGACCCTCTAGGGCTTGATATTTCACTGGACCCTATTCAATCAAAAAGTTGCTGAAGTGGCTATGCTTGTCATCTACCCATTGGTCAGTCACAGTTTGCCCACTTCTTTCAAATCTTATTGGAAGCCCCACTGTATTCATTGGTTAATTGTAACCCATCTACCATTTTTGAATCTTATTGGTAACTGCCTATTTCAGACCCCCCCTCACCTCGTGGCTTTGCACCATAAAAGCCCTCTAAAAAGTGAGGTTGGGTGTTACCCACTTTCTGGGCTCCCCTTCTTTCTCTCTTAAGGCAGAAGCTTTCTGTCTCAATAAAATTTTCCTACTCAAACCTCTGTTGTTCCTAAAATTCATTCTTCAATTTTTAGAGAACACGAACTTGCGTTTCAAGTCGGGAGTTAGGCCTTAACTTTCCTGCATCATATTAGAGGTTCCACTGAGATAACTGCAAGGAGGTAAGAGTTTTCTTTCCTTCAGAAACTCTAAAAGGTTGGTTTTTCTTTGCAAATTGTAACTTTGCTTCATAAGATTTAACTTTATTCTATAGATTCTGGTCCTTGTTTTTAGTATTTGCTTCAAAAACGGTCTAAATTCTGAATTGTATGTACATGTTGTGTTTCTACTAGGCTGTTGCTTAAAATGCTGTAAAATAGATCTCTTCAGGCTTTTTTTCTGTCCCTTATAGAATTTTAATCACACAGTGGTTACTCTGCCAGCCAGTAAATGCCACTAGGGTGGCTGCCACTCTTAAAGCAGAGGATAGGTTTCTCCAGTTGCCCTCTGGTGAATCCCCACTTGTAGTTGCTGGTGGAATGTTGACCATATAAGCAATTGGATTCCTTTTAGAGACAGATCTCTGATTGCATGGAACTAGTGGAAACTGGGGCAACAACTGAGGAACCCTGGCCAAGGTGACTCTTTTGTGGGTTCCAAAGATTCCCCAGAAAAAAGTGGCTCCTGACTGCCCATCTGTGTAATCAAGATAGAATCTCCGAATCTTGTCCATACCTAAAATCTCCTCAGTGAGGTGAAAAGGAAAACTTGCCAGTGATCAGCGGATGTGCTTTGCCTCAGAGTGCTCTGAACAATACCAGCAAAACCCTTTCATAAGCCTCCATTCCGAGTCGAGTTATGTGGTTGGACCCCTTTTCTCTACCAGCAAGATAGAACTCCACGTGGTATATAGGAGTAAATTCTTTAATGAAATTAGACTACCTAAATTTTGTCTCCCCTAGACATGGGTTCCATCTCTCATGTAGACAAGAAAATGTTTGCCAATAGATAATAGGCTTGAAAACTTTGACTGCGGATTTATGAATACTATATGGTAATATCTAGATGGTTTTTTAAGTGACCTAAACTTTAGACTTTCTCTTTGATAAAAGTCAGGTGACTTCTTTCAGGGAACCAAGTTAAAGATTTTTAAACAACTGTCTGCCTGACCTGTATATGTTTCTTTACATCATAGATAAACAAAATAGGACTCTAGATAGCTTTCTCTTCCTTCAGGCATGCGTAGGAAGTTGATAAGAGTATCTTTACTGACTTGAAAACTATGACTAAAATTATGAGTTTCAGATGATCTATGGGTTCGAGATGAAACTGACAGAGGGATACCAGCAGAGGTCAAGGCTTAAGCATTGGAGACACAAAGTCTGCCAACTAGCACTGGCACAAGGCAAACTTTGGTCCAAACTGAACTACTCCCTCAGCCTGGTCTTATCAGGGCCTTACCTAAAATGAGTAAAAATCCAATAGAATACTTCAGAGCTCTTTCTGCCTGGGGCCCAAGGTAGAAGTCTCTGACCAACTGTATCTAGATGTGATCTCCTACAAGAGTGTCCTGATTCTGTCCATTAACCTAAGACCCCCCTCTTTCAAAGAAACAACAAGCAGTGGGCTGAATCTTTTAGTTTCATCTTATTCCAGTTTGCCAGTGGCAGCACTAATCAGAAGCACACTAATAATGGTTCAGAGAGGTGTATTTTACATACCTCCAGTTTGCCAAGGCAGGTACCAGATGGAATACAGTCTGAGCACCGTAAGTGTTCACTAGAGTAAGGGAGCGAATTCCCGGGAGAAAATAAGATCAAGCACTGGTAAGGGTAACTAATTCCAGACTGACTTATTTTCTGAGTTTCTTCTCTTCAGTCGGTAGCTACCTACCCTGGAGTAGAACCTCCAGTTCGCGGGCAGTGGCACTGGACAAAGTACAATAAAACAGAAACTGATAAGGCACCATGTTTCTGTTGCAGATGGGGAATTCCATATCTGAGTCCCTTACTCCCTTGGAATGTGTTCTTAAATGCTGGAAAATGTTTGATCCTCACTTGCTGAAGAAGAGCAGCTTAATATTTCTCTGCACTCGTGTGTGGCCTACTTATCCCCTAGAGCCAAGATAGAAAAAAGAGGGAAGTATTAATTATGATACTATTTCACAACTAAGATTATACTGTAAAGAAAAGGGAAAATGGACAGAAATATCATATGTTGAGATCTTCTTTGCATTAATAAATAACTACTATTTGTGTTCAAAATGTAAATGTGAGCCTCAAGAAAGCCAGACAGTTCTAGTCCCTACCAGTGAGGCTTTCCACTCTCATCTTTTAGAATCTGAGGGCAAAGTTTCTAAGGATACTCTAGTTAGGATGCCACCTACTGAGGTAGAAATTTCTAAAATAACAGCTACTGAATCTCTACCTACTGAGACAAAAGGTTTTCCTACTTGTCCTATGGAGCCTGAAACCCCTCCTCCTTCTGCTCCAAGGTTTGAGAGTAAGGCAGCCATAATGCAACCCTCCACTGGGCTGTATCCATCCTTATCTCAAGCTCCTCTAGGACAATACCCCTTACAAGAAGTAACTGTTTTTGGACATGGTCGTGTCCATGTATCTTTTTCTCTTCATGACCTAAAACAAATTGAGCAAGACCTAGGAAAGTTCTCAGAAGATCCAGACAGGTACATTGAGAATTTCAGATGACTTGCTCAAATTTTTGAATTAGGCTGGAAAGAAGTGATGCTAATTCTATATCAGACACTTACTTCTGGTGAGATACAAGCCACAACACAGGCTGCCATTAAGGTTGGAGATGAATATCACATAGTACATTATAAACCACCCACTGAAAGGTGGCCAGGAGAGCTAGAAGTCCCTACTAGAGCACAAACTGTCCCTACACAGGACCCTCGCTGGCCTGATGATCAGGTAGAAGACTGTTATAGGAAGCACCTATTGTACTGCATTACTGAAGGCTTAAAAAGGAGCAAAAATAAGCCAGTCAATTATTTTAAGTTATCAACTATCCAACAGGAAGAAAAGGAGCACCCCTCAGTTTTCCTAGATCGTTTATGAGAGGCCCTGGTAAGATATACATCACTAGCTCCCAACTCAATAGAGGGACAAATTGTTCTTAAAGATAAGTTGATTACTCAGTCAGCCCCAGATATTAAAAGAAAGTTACAAAAAATGGCTTCTGGTCCAGATAGTTCACTTGAGATGCTAATGAAAATTGCCTCCTCAACATTTTATAATAGGGAGCAGGAAAGAGCCAAGGACAGGAGACAAAAGGATTGAGAGAAAGCTTCAGCATTTGCCACAGCTCTCAGAGAAATAGACTCTGAGTCTAATTCTCGGAGTTCTAGGAAGAATTTGATGACTCGGCTTGCCTGCTGTTGTTGCAAAGAACCAGGCCACCTCAAGAGGGATGACAACAGGAGGCCCCCTGGACCATGCCCTGATTGCAAAGGTGACCACTGGAGAGTAGACTGCCCCTTGAGGTGAAGGCCCCAAGGTTCAGACCCCTCTCATCAACTGGTCCCGCTGGACTGAAGGGGCCTGGGGCACTTGCCCCAGAGAGGGTTCTCCCTCTGTCCAGACTGTCATCTCCATGGAGGAGCCCTGGGTAGTTATAACCATAGAGGGAAAAGAAGTAAGCCTGCTGCTGGACACTGGTGATTCTCTCCAATCCTGGCCTCCCTTCCAGCCATCATACTTCAGTAAAAGGGGTCACAGGCAAAGAGGTAATTCACTATTTCTCCCAACTCCTAGGCTGTAACTGGGTTGGCTTTTTCTTCACTCATTGCTTTTTGTATGCCTGAAAGCCTAGTTCCCCTTCTTGGGTGAGATATTTTATCCTGTTTAAATACCATTTTATATATATCCAGGACAAGTACGTTGTCTTCCACTTTTAGAGATAGAAATAAACCCTGAGGTATGGGCAACTGAGAGTAAGATAGGCAGAGTAATTCAAGCTGCTCCAGTACAGATACATCTCAGAGATCCTACTATTTTTCCTCACCAGAGACAGTACCCTCTAAAACCTGAGGTAAAGAAAGGATCATTGCCTATAATTGACAATCTAATAAAGCAAGCCTTGCTTAAGGTCTGAAGTAGCCCATGTAATACTCCAATCCTGGGAGTTCAAAAGCCTAATGGAGATTGGAGACTAGTACAAGACCTCAGATTAGTAAATGAAGAATTAGTGCCAATCCACCCAATGATCCCAAACCCATACACTCTTCTCTCTCAGATCCCAGAAGGTGCTAGTTGGTTTTCAGTACTAGACTTAAAATATGCTTTCTTTTGCATTCCTTTACATCCAGATTTCCAGTTTCTTTTCACCTTTGAAAATTCTTATGGTCAAGCTTCTCAGTTGACATGGACTGTTCTTCCCCAGGGATTCAGGGACAGCCCTCAGCTCTTTGGACAGGTGTTTTCTCATGACTTGGCATATTTTGAATACTCCCAGATCACAGTATTACAGTATGTAGATGATATACTAGTATGTGCTTCTTCAGAAGAACTTTGTAGCCAAGGCACTCAGGCTCTGCTAAATTTTCTACCAAATACAAGTTGTAAGATTTCTAAATCTAAGGCACAACTTTGCAGCCCTGAAGTAAAATACTTGGGCCTTATTATATCTAAAGGAGCTCAGAAACTGGGAAAAGAAAGAATTGAACCAATTCTTTCATACTCACAGCCAAAAACTCTAAAACAACTTAGGAGATTCTTAGGAGTTACAGGTTTTTGTCACCTTTGGATAGCAGGATATGGTGAAACTGCTCTACCAACTTCTAAAAGAAACCCAAAAGGCAAAAACCATATAACCTGGGAACCCAATTCCCAGGCAACTTTTGAACAGATCAAACAAGCCCTTTAACCATTGAGCTTGCCTACAAGACAAAAGTTCAATCTATACATTGAAGAAATGCAGAGCATAGCTTTAGGAGTGCTTATGCAAGATTGAGGACCTGCTAAACAACCTGTAGGGTACCTAAGCCATGAATTAGATCTCATAGCAAAAGGATGGCCTGCATGCCTCAGAGCTGTGGCTGCCCTAGCTCTCTTGGTACTGGAGGTGTCCAAGCTGACCTTAGGTAAAGATCTTATATATACACCTCATAATGTGGCAGGGCTTCTTTCATCTAAAGGGGGATTATTGTTATCAGACAATATCAGGCCTTACTCTTAGAAGGACCAACTGTTCAAATAAAGACATGTTCCTCCTTAAATCCTGCCACCTTTTTTACCAGAAAAAGAAGTTGAAGCTGATAGACATGATTGTGAACAGATAATTCTACACTCATATGCAGCCAGGGAAGATCTATTAGATACACCCCTTGTTAATCCTGGCCTAATTCTCTTTTGTGATGGCAGCTCTTACATAGAAAATGAGATAAGAAAGGCAGAATATGCAGTAGTGACTCCACACCAGATGCTTGAGAATTCCTCCTTGTGACTGGCACTAGTCACTTGTGCCTGACACTAGTACACAGCTAGCAAAACTCATAGCTTTGATCAGGGCTTGTAAGGAACAAAAAGTCAATATTTATACTGATTTAAGATGGAAAAAGACTGTAAAGTGTTATTGCAAGTTTTAAGGTCTAAAAAGCAAATAGAAAGATAGTTGACTGGTAGTAAATAGAAGGAAAAAAGAAAGTGGTTTTTGTTTTTAAGTAAAAATGTCTGGTTGTGCCAGAGTGTAAAAAGAGAAAAAGAAAAGCTGAATTTGAGGGACTGTAGCAAGTTGTAGAGGTTTGAGAGGATGTAAACCTTGCTTTGGTTTGAAAAAATGCAAATAGTGAGTTAAAAATATGTTCATAATTTGACAGTATTAAATCAGTTTTAGTAAAGAGTTTGGGCAGTCTCTATGGTAATAACTAGATCTGGTGATAAAGGTAATAAAGCAAGTTGTCCTTCAAAACCAGATGATGCTAGAAATTTTCATTACAGCCCAAAGGGGGTGTGATTGTAAAAGCTGAATGCTGTGTGTACATCCATCCACAAATATTTCAACTGCTCAAGACATCAGACAACAGGTCGATACTGTCAGATTCTGAAACACTGTGGATCTCCTCCTTATGCTTTCTATGGGAGGCTATTATGGTTTCCTTCCAGTGGAAATACTTATTTGTCATATTCATAATTCTATTGGCCTTGCTATTTGGTCCATGTATCCTTAACTGCTTTCTTACTTTTGTCTCCTCCAGACTCAAGGCAGTATGCCTACCTAAGGTAACAACACATGGTGTCTATCAAGGGCCTTTAGATAGACCCTCTGCAGAGTGACCTTGACTGTTGTTACAACTATGCCCCTCTCCAGCTTGAAGAAGTTATATTGGTCTTCACCCACTTGCCCCTCACAGCAGTTCAGGTACCTCTTCAGAGGGGCAAACATTATAGGTAAAAAAGCCAGCTAGACATATGTAGGCAGATAGATAGGACCAGCCCTTGAAAGACTTACAAAAAAGAGGACACCCTCAAAGGTCAACACCATCAATGAGGAACTACACTTCCAGATAGCAGTGACCAGCAGACCTCATTTTCCCAGGATGGAATGTCAAAATCTGAGTCCAGCCCCTCCCTAGAATGCAACAATTGCAAATTCCCCAAATGGCCAGCCAGGACTTTGACCCACCTGGAGGAGTCTCCTGATAAGCAAGACCCTCTAGGGTTTGATTTCTCGTTGGACCCTATTCAATCAAAAAGTTGCTGAAGTGGCTATGCTTGTCATCTACCCATTGGTTAGTCACAGTTTGCCCATTTCTTTCAAATCTTATTGGAAGCCCTCACTGTACTCATTGGTTAATTGTAACCCATCTACCGTTTTTGAATCTTATTGGTAACTGACTATTTCAGACCCACCTCACCTCGTGGCTTTGCACCATAAAAGCCCTCT
>PVIC010043518.1:0-15332 GCA_004025085.1 Thryonomys swinderianus
AAAAAAAAAAAAAAAAAAAGAAATACTGATAACCCATTGTTGGTGAAAATGGAAACATCACTTCAAAATGGAGCTTGCAAGTAGCCGTGAGGACATTTCCAAAGGAGGCATTCTAAACACCAGGTGGAACCAGCTTTGGCGTGGCACATACATACACACAGATCCCATAACAAATGACTCTGATGAAAATCCACTAAATGTGGAAAGTTGCACCGTACTTGAATTTTAAAAATCAGTGTCAGAAAAAGCAAGATATGTCATGTACAGATATAAATTACTTATGACGAATATTATCACTATGTATATATAAAATGTACAATACAAAATAAAAAATTAAAAAATCAACCTCATTGTTACTGTAAATCACGAATGCAACAAACTATTTCATCAATTCTGAAAAGGCAAACGACAGTATTTATTATTCTGTCAAGGCAGAATTAAAATTGTGAAGTGCTATTTCAAACAATGTATTAGCAAAAAGAATTAGTTACCCTTGTTTTTTTTTTTTTTTTTCTGGAACCAGGGATCAAATTCTGGCCTTTGTGCTTCCAAGGTAGGCACGGTACCACTTGAGCTAAATCCCCAGCAAGAATTAGTTATCAATGGAAAATATTCCATCTATCACATCAAGAACAAGGAAAATGAACCTCAGAAACTGTGGCTGCCTGGAGTGACTAGAATATAAAAGATAACTTTGATCTAACAATGTAAAAATTTAGTGTTAAGTTTTCTTTTACCGAGGAAACTCAGAGCCCCAGTCAGCAGGAAGGAGTATTACACCACTTGAGGCTATTCTGGAGCACCTCAGCATTGACAGGGAACACCAAGCCGCAGGAAACAGAACTTAGAGAGCTGAGCAGTACAGGCTGGCGAGCTCACGGGAAAGGACGCTAGCCCAAGCGATGGGACGTTTGGGAGTTCACACCTACACCCAGATTCTACACGCTGTGGGAGCCCGCGCTGGAGAAACAATCGGACAGCCATCTAGTCACAAGCTAGGACTGAGATATGAACGGGTCAATTTTACTTCTGCTTTTCCAATAAAACTGCATAATACAAAGTTGAAGTCTCCGTTCTAGTCTCGCGGGTCCATTCCTCTCTTCCATCTCTAAATGCAACCATTTAATTTGGCTGAGAATAATCCATGGTTTTTTATATTGTACAAGACATTTACAAACAATATATATATGACTGCTCTGTGCATAAGTGGGATTGTTGTATTTGTGTTCTCCAACTTGTCCTTTTACCTCAATATTGTGTTTCTGAAATTTACCATGATTGTAGCTACCCACCCTTTTTTTTTTTTTTTTGCTTTTTGAGACAGGGTCTCGCTTTGTAGTTCAGGCTGGCCCTGAGCTCACTATGGTGCCCAGGCAAGCTGCCGTGAACTCAGCAATCCTCCTGTCTCTGCCTCCCGAGTGCTGGGATGACAGGCGTGAGCCACCATGTCTGGCATTGTGGTATGCGGTGTTGATGGTTGGTGGGCGTGTCTCCACGCCCAACATTCTATGTGGTTACCGGGGATCAAACTCAGGACCTTGCGCTTGTGAGGCAGGCGCCAGAACCACTGAGTTAACCCTCCGGCCCACTACCCACCATATTAAATGCATGTCACACTGGAATTGTGTAGCACCTCTATTTCCTGTCTTACCTCAGGTCGTCCTATCCCAAGCAGAGACATGGCCAGTCCATAGACGACTAAAACATAGTTAATCATAGCCAGGTTCAATTGCTGTCAAATAAAAATGCATTAGTTAAAATGTGACTGTAACTCTGTTTGATTTGCATCATACAAAAAGAAGGATGGTAACATCTCACTCATCCATATGATTGGGTTAAAGATAAAATATACTTAGAAAATATACTTTGCAAATGTAAGTTGTTAAATTACCATCAAGTATCAAAAATCCAGAATCAATGTCTCAAAATTTCTTAAAGCACAATTCATAATAGTTTGGAATACTTTTTAGGCAAAGGCGTATTCTTGGGCATGGGAGTGAGCATGAGCTCATACTTCCCTGCTTGACGAAAGATACAATTTAAGTGAGTCCAAATCCTTGACTGAGTCCTTTCTACAAGGTCGAACACGTATGTGCCCGAGTCAGAACTTCGGGTTCACTTCTAAGTTTACGTGCAACACACTAGCACGGGCACGGCACTCAGGACCCGACGGTGTCACCTGCACTTTCTCGGGGTCGATGCCGTTCAGCAGCTCGGAGAAGCACTGCGCGGCGCTGCGGCAGCGGTGGTCCAGCAGGGCGGTGTAGCCGTCCTGGACCAGGCCTCTCAGCATCTTCATGACGCTGGCGAAGTCCTATGGCAAAGAGTTCGGTATCAGTACTCCGAACCTGTACCTTTTAGGTTGAAGCTTCGGGTGTTAGGTTTATTAGCAATATCCTATAAGTGATAATAAGGATTTAAGTAAGTACCTTAACTATCCTGTTCCAAAATGGGGCTTTAAAATTAAAATAGAAAGCACTACTTTATTATCTTTGTCCCAATGTGTCTACACTGCCTAGGAGGAGAAAAAGGGCTCTTCTTTTTATACTACACAGTGCTAAGCCTTGTTTGCTCTTTCAGACTAAAGGGATAATATTTTAAAATTTTTTTCTTTCTTTTTTTTTTGAGACAGGGTCTCGCTTTGTAGTTCAGGCTGGCCCTGAGCTCACTATGTAGCCCAGGCAAGCCTGGAACTCAGCAATCCTCCTGCCTCTGCCTCCCGAGTGCTGGGATGACAGGTGTGAGCCACCACGCCCAGCATTGTGGTATGTGGTGTTGATTGTTGGTGGGTGGGTGTGTCTCCACGCCCAGCATTATATGTGGTTACCGGGGATCAAACTCAGGTCTTTGCGCTTGCGAGGCAGGCGCCGGAACCACTGAGCTAACCCTCCAGCCCCTATTTTAAAGTTTTTAACAGCATATAGAGAACACCAGTTATCACTTAAGTAATTATTTGGCTGGAACTAGAATAATTACACACGTGCAAGCTGTGTATTGATCTTTATTAAATTTTAACAATTGCTACCCTGCCCTGAGACAAACCGTAATTATAAGCAAGAAATACATACTCCAATCTTTAACTCTACTTCTGCTTGACATTATTTAAATCCAGTCAGACAAAATTATTTGGAGACATGAATTTGAGAATTTAAAGATGATATGTCAGCCCCACAGTCTTGCGTAAACTGGTTTAAGTTTAATCTTTTCCTCACTCTAGACAACAGATCCACACAGCCTCACCCTGAAATTATTTCCCTCAACACAAGAAAACACGGGTCATCTGTATGGGACCCAAGCCAGGTCATATCCTCGGAGACCCAGCCTCTCAGTCTCCCACACATAGGAGGGTCTCAGTGAACGTGTATAACACGAACAGATGCTAGCACAAAAATAACTATCATAAATATTTAATCTCTCCCCAGACTGTCTTCTCTAAGTCCTTCGTGTTCTTCAGAATCAGTAAAATCAATCTAAGAACATGTAATTAAAATATATTCAACAATACATATTCTAAAAAATGCTTTTACACAAATAATTATAGAAATTGAGTTCACTCACTTGAAAGATATGCAGACCTAAGGTAGTGAATTTTAAAATGACACACATTTTGAAACAAGTACCCTTGTTTCCATGTTAATATACATTTTAATTATTAAATAATATTAAAAATTTTATATACAAAGCTTATTTTATTTATATACATGATTTACCACATTATGTTAAATCATTCAGGGAATAAACAGTTTGCTCTTTAATGATATTAGAGTAGGTATAGTGAATCTGCATATCTAAATCTTAGAAAAACATGAAAGTGAATACTACTGTTAACCTTTGGGAAACAATTCTAGGATACCTCTCATTCATTTGTAAAACCTTCCTGTTAACAACTGTCACGTTAATTAAGTTAATGATCGTTTGGTTTCTTGACTAGAACCACGTGTTAAAAACACCTTGTTTTCTTTCTCTCCTGGAAAACCTTTTTTCCCTTACCTGCTGAGTAACTCTGGAGGACCTAGAAAACTCTCTCTCCAAGAGCTTTTTCCAGTCAATTGACAAGGCCAGTTCTGAGCTCGAGCTAAAAGAGAAAAGTATTTATTTTAAATCATTAAAAAAAAAAAAGTCCGAGTTCAAATCCAGTTCAACAACAAAAAGTAGTCCTAAAATATATATTCATTGAAGGCCACTTAACATACTGAGTAAATGGAGAGTCGCACAATTCCCTGAGCAAAAATAATACCAAGATGCTGACTTTCCCCAAATTAAATCAAATCGAATCTCAATTAAAATTCCTGTAAAATGAGAGTAAAACACCTACTTGACTCTATCCAGTTCATTGTGTCCCCGGGATCTGTGTCTTCCTCTCTGTCTTGGAGGCTCACCTGTTAACATAAAGTATTTATTCGTGAAATACGTACATAAAAATCCACAAACCTGAGAGTAAAACAAAGTACAATGTGTATGCAAACAAGAAAACCAAAGAAGGAATACCGTCTATAACCATGAACAGGTAAGCCAAAGAAAGATGATAATGATAAGTCTATGTGTATTGCAAAATTTCTGAAAAAAACTATAAACTAGGTGTGGGGGTGCACACCTGTAATTCCAACATTTGAATGGCTGAGGCAGGAGGGTCAGTGTGAGTTCAAGGCCAGCCTGGCCTCAGTAAGCTCAAAGCCAGCCTAACCTACTTGGAGAGACCTTATATCAAGCCAAAAAAGAAAAGATAAATTTTCACAGTAAGAAGTATTTAGATCTACAGCAGTCCTGAAGAGATACAGACGACTGCTCCTGTTCTCGGGCAGTCTGTCATCGTTTGGCAAGAAAGGATCTAGCACACTAGTAATTAAATAACAATCATCATTACAGAGATAGTGTCACTATCAGCATATTAATCCCATGGCTACTAATTTCTCTTGTAATTCACAAAAGGGAATAGCTAGGAAAAGCACCATCCAGGATTCAGTATTTGCATTTAGTTTTGAGGAACAGGTAGAGTTTGGCCAAAATGGCCCAAATCCAACAGTGTATAGGAACTAAGAGCTCTTAGGACCCCCAGAATGTCTGGAAACTCTAAGTCACCTGCATGATCGGAAGAGCCTCACAATGTGGCAGGTCGCACAGGGCTGCGAAGGTGAGGTGCAAGGGGTGTTTACAGTCCCTTCACTCAGCTCCCCCGGACTGGGGGGCCCAGGCCTGTTTCACTGGCAGGAGTAGGACCCACTGCCGTCTTCTGGGCAGGGGAGGGACACCCTCAACGCTGTGCAGCAGGGTGAGCATGGCACATGCAGTGGCAGAGGGGAGGCAGCACAGACGCTAGAACCCGAGCTGGCTTTGGTGGCTTTAGAAGCCAGAGGCCTGGGAAAGGCAGGAGAGTCCTAGTTTGATTTCTGCCGTGTGGCCTTAGGGAAAATGACTGAACCCCAAACTCTGGGACTACAAGGTTCCTACATGAATATAGAAGATGGGAGAGGGGCAGCATTCATTCATTCATTCATTCATTCATTCACTTATTCAAAGGCACTACCTGGTAATAATGACCCAATAAATATTACAGGTTAGGTATCTGTTGCCCCAAGATTCCTATGGTGAAAGTCTAGTCCCTAACGTGGTAGTACTGGGATATGGAACCTTTGGGAGGTAAATAGGTTATGAAGAGGCGCCCTCACGAGAAGGGTCAGAAGATCCAGGGAGATGCCGCGCCCCATCTACCACTTGAGGAGACGGCAATAATAGAGCCTTCTGTGAACTACGTATCGGATCTACTGACATCATGAAACAAAAACAATAAAAATCTGTTGCTTAGGAGCTATCCAGCTTACGGCATTTTTGTTAAAGTAGTCCAAAAGGACGAACATGAACACTCACTCCAAACAGGGCTAATATCAGCCCCACTAGGGTAAAAATTAGTCAAGAGATGAAAAATCTCTTTTTATAACATGTACAAATGGTGCATAAACACATCGGTGGCAGCTGTGGTACTAAAGACTTCATGCGAGAGGGGTACTAGGGGGAAACATGTCTAAGAAAAAAACCAGGGAGGGCAAGAGGGTTAGCTCAGTGGTTCTGGTGCCTGCCTCGCAAGCGCAAGGTCCTGAGTTCCATCCCCATAACCACATACAATGATGGGTGTGGCGACTCACGCCCACCAGCCATCAATACCACATACCACAGTGCCGGGCGTGGTGGCTCATGCCTGTCATCCCAGCACTCAGGAGGCAGAGGCAGGAGGATTGCTGAGTTCCAGGCTTACCTGGGCTACACAGTGAGCTCAGGGCCAGCCTGAACTACAAAGCAAGACCCTGTCTTAAAAAAAAACCCCAAAAAACCAGGGGGCCAGGCCTGGTGGCTCATGCCTGTAATCCCAGCACTTGGGAGGCAGAGGCAGGATTGCTGAGTTCAAGGCTTGCCAGGGCTACATAGTAAGCTCAGGACCAGCCTGATCTACAAAGAGAGACCCTGTCTCAAAACAAAACAAAACAAAACAAAACAAAACACCAGGGGGAAAATAAGTAAAAAGTGTCTAAAAAGGCTTTTTTCAAGGGACAGAAGAAAATAATGACCTAAGGGAAATTAAGGAGCAGATCAAAATAGCTATATCCTTCATTCCCTTTCTATCCCTCTTTTGGACTTCTCACATTAAATTTATTAAATATTACAAAAAAAAGAACATGGACTTCGTAGACAAATTCCATTTTCGTGCCACAGAAGCTGCTATGGTTTGGCGGAGTGTCCCGTAAAGTCACACGTGGAACAAAGACCCAGCAGGCAGTGCAGGGAGGAAGGCGGCCCAGCAGCTCCTCAGGTCACCGAGGCAAAGCCCTGGCCCTGGGTCTGTCTGACTCTCTGCTTTCTGGCCTAATGTGGGCAACCCAGACTCGGCATTCACCTCCAACACACGCAACAAACCAGCCTGGGTTAGGCACTTGGTTAGCCTGGCCACAGGGCATTACAGATAAAGGAAAAGCAAGTGCAAATACAAGCGAGGCCTGTGCACATGTCAAGGTGTGACACTGTACACAACACACGTTCACTCAGCAATACCTGTGCAAGAAAAATACTCACTTGGTGACTGTATATATTCAATCTGGCAGTCACAGTCATCAAATCTTGAGAAGTCATCTATTTCCTGCTCGTGGAAATAAAATGAGGGAGACTTTTAAAAAACTATACAGCCAGCAAGAATTCAATAGCTACAGAATGGAATTTAGAACAGAATATGACAGATGTACACAGGTACTTCCAATGTACAGGTGGTCACGAAGCCTAAATGTGTAACAAAATGACAACTGAAGACAAGAAGTGAAGATCAGTGAGATTCCTGAATGGCGATTCTGGTTCTGACGCCTAGAATGGCACCTCACCTGGCAGTGGTTCAACAGTGTCTGTACTGAATGAATATCATCTCATCTTTGCTTTGCTCTCTCCCTAACTGAGTGTGACCTCCTGGAGATTTTCGATATTACCCCAAAAGGAACTACGCAGTCTGTTTTGAAACAGAGGAAAAAAAAAAGTTTCCTTCCAGACCTATTGTTCGTTTACCTGATAACAAACAAATAGCACTTTATTTTTCCTTCCTCAAACCTGGAAGAGAAACGTAACTGTGGATTTGGTGCCAGGGCTGAGCTTTGCATAAACTGCAGGTGGGAGGGGCTCAGACATTCCTACAGGACGCCGAGCGCAAGGCTAGGGGTCCAGAGACTCCGAGAAAACAGCAGGGCGTGCTTTGCTGGGCACAGCTAGGAATCCAGGGCTGGGCCAGGCTGCTCAGGGCAACAGAGCTGCAGGAGTGTCCCGGGCACAGGTGGGGGAGAGGCTGCCCCTCACCCCTGCACAGCAACTGGCTCCCAAAAGAAAAGGGTGGAAAAACAACCCGAAAAGCCAGGAGGGCGGAGGTAACGGGGCCACGACACCTCCGTCACCCGTCCCCAAGACGCTCCCTGGGGAATGTAAATGGGGGGGGGGGTGCAAGCTAAGTGGGACAATGAAACTCAGCAAAAATATTTTAAAAACACATAAATGTTGCCAGGATAGGGGTACACGGTTGACTCCAGCACTTGAGAGGCTGAGGCAGGAGGCTCATTGTAAGTTCGAGGCCAGCCTGGGCTACATAGTGAGACCCTGTCTCAAAAAACAAATGAAAACCAACACACCCAACCTGTGAGAATAGGAGACTATTCATACTTGAAATGCTTACCTTTATGTTGTCACTGCCGCCGTACGCCATTTTCCTGTTAGGTTTCCGGCGGTCTCTTCCCTTCTCCAGGAAGCTCAGTGATGTACGGTAAGTAGGTGGTCGTAAATGTTTAGGTATATGGACCCTGAAAGGGGTGAAAGAAATGATTGTTTTATTGGCTCTAGTGTTTTACCAAACTGTCACCTAAATGAGCAGGCTGCAGGCTGGCCGTACTGTCCCATGCCTGCCACCCCAGCACCCAGGAGGCTGAACCAGGAAGATCACTGTGAGCTCTAGGCCAGCCTGGGCTATTCAGCTGAGACCTTATCTCAGAAAACCAAACAAATAAAAAAAAAAAATTTGCAAGAATAGTACCCTTTTACCTGGGAAAAGGGATATTAATGTTTTTAAAAGATTTTCTTCCATGAGACTTTATGCATCATAGTGTTTTAACTTCAGTATCAAATTCAAAATACATTAAGAGTATTTTGACAACTGTCCTGGGCTTTTTTTTGTTTGGTTTTGTTTTCTTTGAGACAGGGTCTCACTTTGTAGTTCAGGCTGGCCCTGAGTTCACTATGTAGCCCAGGCGAGCCTGGAACTCAGCAGTCCTCCTGCCTCTGCCTCCCGAGTGCTGGAATTACGGGGGGGAGCCACCACACATTGCATTGTGGTACATGGTTACTGGGATCAAACTCGGAATCTTGTGTTTGCAAGGCAGATGCTGGAACCACGAATCTAAATCCCCAGCCCCACAAGTGATTTTTAAATCTGTAGGTCAAGGGTCTTCCAAGTAGCAGACCTGAAATGAACTCACCTGCTGTCTTGCAAAGCTCTTTCCGAATTATTTGGTGTTCGTCCTGTGAAAGTCAATCACACACACAGTCATCAATGGATTGATCTGCAACACAGACTCTAAGACTTTTAAATTTCCCTTAAGCCGATAGTTAAGAGCATCTAATTCAGAAAGCTGAAAAACAAACCTCATTTCACAGTTCCAGACTTTTTTCTTACTCCAATTACATGTGATCACCCCAAGATGACAACAATACATAATGTGAGGAGAAGATGCAAGCTCCTCTCGTGGGGTTCACGATCTCAAGCCGGCGGTGCTGGACGGATAACACTGCAGTGGGGCAGAAGAGCCCAGCCCAGCGCCACAGACCCTGAATACTCTACAGGAGAAATCAGCAGGGGGCACCTATGCTCTGAAAGTACAGAGTGAGGAAACCTCGAGCATGGAGAAAGAAAAATGCCTGAGGACAGGAAAAGAGAAGGGCAGACCCTCTGATTCTTAGCCTGCACAGTCAAGTTTTGCTTGACTGCAGAATTAGCAGACTATAGAATTAGCAAAAGTGGAACAAAATAATTAGGCAGCTCTAGTTTTTTTGTTTGTTTTTGTTTTTCTGAGACAGGGTCTCACTTTGTAGTTCAGGCTGGCCCTGAGCTCACTATGTAGCCCACGCAAGCCTCGAACTCGGCAATCCTCCTGTCTCTGCCTCCCAAGTGCTGGGATGACAGGTGTGAGCCACCACGCCCGGCACTGTATGTGGTTACTGGGGATCAAACTCACGACCTTGCGCTTGCAAAGCAGGCACCAGAACCACTGAGCTAAATCTCTGGCCCCAGGCAGCTCTAGTTTTAAAGACTTTGCTTTAGAAATTAATTATGGAAGAAACAATTTTCTTTGAAAAACCTTTTGTTCAAAATGTCTGGAAACTATTTTTCTACAGAAGAATAAGTAATACATTGATTGCTATCTGTTTCAAATAAAAACTGTAAGTAATTTATAATTACCTAATGGAACACATACCTAATGTAATTTCACACAGCTAGAATGGAAGCTTTAGGGACTTGACTGAGGTTAACATATCAAAGAATAAATCATCCATCTGGTTAATTCAAGACACCCACCTTACACAGTATTTTTTTTTTTTTTTTGCTTTTTGGAGACAGGGTCTCGCTTTGTAGTTCAGGCTGGCCCTGAGCTCACTATGGTGCCCAGAGAAAGCCGCCGCGAACTCAGCAATCCTCCCGTCCCTGCCTCCTGAGTGCTGGGATGACAGGTGTGAGCCACCACGTCCGGCACTGTGGTATGTGGTGTTGATTGTTGGTGGGCGTGTCTCCACACCCAGCATTGTATGTGGTTACCGGGGATCGAACTCAGGTCCTTGCGCTTGCGAGGCAGGCACCGGAACCACTGAGCTAACCCTCCGGCCCCACCTTACACAGTATTAAAGGGAACTGAACCATAACTGAAAGAAGCGTAGGCAAAATACCTTGTAGGTCTTCTACTTGCTTTTGTAACTTTTCATGCTGCTGAACTAGATCCTTGATTCCTTCCTCGTCGTTTTTGCAGAGTTTCTGAGCTTTTATGTTTGCTTGCAGGGCCCAGTCGTATTCTCCGAGCAGAGAGAGAGCAGTACAGTAACGATAATGACCCTGTTAAAAAAAATATATTTAATTGTTCCTCAGAAGCATGCTTAAGTTAAAGAAAATAAGCTAAGGAAAACTATTTTGGTTGAAAATGAACTACTTAGGAGGTCAGATTAGGGCCTCATCAATGAGAAATAAATAAAAATATTAATACCATAGGAAACAGATCATCTAAAATGATTAATCATCATTTTTGTTTAAAAGCTTTTATAACCCCAGTAGTGAATTTAACTTTTGCTTATTTCCCTAATAAAATATAAAATACATATTTTGTGCCAAATAAGTATAAAAATCACTCATGCATAATTAACTTAATTTTTCAAAATATGCAGTTATAGTCTCTAACTTATGACATGTCCTACACCAGGGACGGGGAACATTTTAGAGCTCTCAAAGACAGAAAAAGCCCGCCCACGGTGGCGCAGGATTACCACACTGCCCTACACCTAGGAAATCAAGGAGCCAGCGATGTAGCTCAGGGGAGCTTTTCCTGTGTGGCAAGCACAAGGTCCTGAGTTCGATTCCTGGTACCAAAACTAAAGGAAAGGTAACTTAGGAAATCAAAATGGCCTTAAGGTGGAAGGAGCCATCGGAGTGTGTGGGAGTTCTTCGTACTTAAGAGCACAGGTACAAACAAGGGGTACAATTAGTCTATCCCTTCCCCCTTCAATCAGTTTTTAATTATTTTATCTCCAAACATAAAATCTGAAAAATCATAGATTCTACTCAATTCCAATGATAAAGAGTTTTTGTCTCATCTCCTTTATCTGCTACAGAACCAAAATCCTCGCTGACTGGAAGATTTGGGAAATCCTCTCTACCACAATGTATATATAAAATGTACCAATAAAGAATTCATTTTAAAAAAAGAAAGCCAAGCCGGGCGTGGTGGCTCACGCCTGTCATCCCAGCACTCGGGAGGCAGAGGCAGGAGGACTGCTGAGTTCGAGGCTTACCTGGGCTACATAGTGAGCTCAGGACCAGCCTGAACTACAAAAGTGAGACAATAACTCAGAAAAATGTAAGACCAGGAATAAGTATGAAGCAGGTGTGTGTCTTATCTGAAGCTCCACTTTTCAAAAAATGGGTATTTTATGATCTAGAAAAATACAGTGACTTCTGGACTTACATAACACCCAGGATTACGTATTGAAACTTTGTTACATTTTCTGCACAAGCTCTTTTAGTGAAAGAAATAAAGCCATACAGTACGGGCACGATCTTTGGAATCTCACCAATCTCTTTCCCTGGCCCAGGAGCAAACAGTATCATGAGTGTCAGAGCTATGCCAGACTCTTACTGATTTTTTAATTTAATACTGCCATGAAAATCAATCGATGCTGATAGGCCAGTCAACCACCTTCAACTGCCACCTACTATTTGGTTATTCATTCACAAAGTCCCCCACAAACATTACTTATGAATGTCTGCTCTGAGCCAGGCAGTTGCCTGACAGTCCAGACTCAAGGGTGGAGCAAATGGATGAAGAAACCTCTCCTTGGACAGCCTCCAATCTACTGGAAGAGATAATCAATATAAATCAAATAGTATGCATAGCTTTTTTAGTAATATACTAAATTCTAAGAAGGAAAGGATAGAAAATATCTAGGAAGGGCAGGTTTGGCATTTGTGGGGGGCAGAGTCTTGCTTTGTAGTTCAGGCTGGCTCTCCTGCCTCAGCCTCCCAAGGGCTGGATTATAGCCGTGAGCCACCATGCCCAGTTCGGCATTTTAATAATATGCCCAATGGCAGGATTCACCAAAAGGATATTGAGTTAAAAAAAAAAAAAGATGGAAGCAGGATACGGATTTAGCTCAGTGGTTCTGGCATCTGCCTTGTAAGCGTAAGATCTCCAGTTTGATCCCTGGTTTAATTCCAGTACCTCAAACGCCAATAATCCCAGCATTTGGGAAGCAGAGGCAGGAGGATTGCTGTGGTTTGAACCACAAAGTGAAACGATGCCTCAAAAAAAAAAGCACTGGGTGTGAGAGAAAAAGGAAAAAAAAGGAATGCCAGTGACTGAGAGAGCTAGTTGATCCTGCGGGCAACACACTGGACCAGAGGAAGAACAAACACACGGTGAAGTGGCCCCAGGTGCAGGGAGGACGTTCGGTGCCACCCTGAGCCCCAGAAAGGAGCAAGGGTGAGGGCAGAAAAATGCAACGCACTAGGGGACAGGTCAGAAAAGTCATGCTATTATAGGTAGGAAAGCTAGTCAGACAGTTGGTGCGTAGATAGTTCAGGGCCAACCCTCACAAAGCCCACTGGAAGGACAGCCAAGGAGACCTTCACTGAAGGTCAAGATTACCAAAGGAGAGAACAGCCCCACCCATGTAGGACAAATAGCAACTTCTCTGGGGTGGAGGCCAAGACCTTGACCCTAGACCCTTGACCCTAGAAGAGTCTCCTGACTAAAGACCCCGTACACTTGCTATGTGACTTGACTCCTCATTGGATTCCTCATCTTGTCAGTAATGCCTAAGCATCTGTACTTGTTGAAATCTTATTGGTTGATCACGGTTCTATCCATTTTGATGTCTCATGGTACCGATATTACCTAAGCGACTGTAGTTGCAGTGTTACTGGTTGTCATTCTGTCTTACCTTTAGGTTTTGCTCCACAAAAGCTCTGAAAAGTGAGGTTTTCTGGGCTCCCCCTTTCTGTTTCTCTTAAGTAGAAGCTTTCTTTCTCTGTAAAATTTTCCTACTCCAACCTCCATCATTCCTAAGATCCACTCTTTGATTTTAGAGAACACAAACTCACGTTTCAGGCTGGGAGCCAGACTCTGCTGCCTGTATCAGTGTGAAAACACTTTGCTCAGTGCTTTCTCTGGGGACAGGTAGGCACCTGAGCCTCTATGTAACTGGAAGGGGGCTGGGATGAGTGTCCCCAGGCACTACACACGTGTACACACACGTTCTGAGACCTGTGCTGTGGAGTCACTGTTGTGTTACACACAGACTCAAGTGCTTCTCCAGGGTATACACAGGTGAACCACGGGCTATGCAGCCACGTGTGCCCCACGCTGGCCGTGAACAATCTCTATCCTGGAAATGTACTCAGGGTTCCTACCACGACCCCCTCAGCAGCTATACACAGGACTCCTGGGCTCTTCATTTCACTGAAGGGCTCAGACAACATGACACTGATTCCCTCAGGTATAGGAGAACCCTCTGTTCTCCCTAGTGTCCTTGTTCTATCTTTGCACCATTCGACACACTGTGAAGGTGTTACCTCTCAGCTGCTAAAGGGCTCTGCGGCCTTGAAAGCTTCCTACAGGCTCTCCCTACCCTGCCCTGCAGCCCCCGTGCCCACTTCCAGCTGTGCTGGGTCCTCGTACTAACAGTGGACCTCAAAGATTTCCCCTTCTGATTCTTAAGCTCTGAACAATTTCATACAGCATTTTCCTTTTTTTTTTTTTTTTTTTGAGACAGGGTCTCGCTTTGTAGTCCAGGCTGGCCCTCAGCTCACTATGGAGCCCAGGTAAGCCTGGAACTCAGCAATCCTCCTGCCTCTGCCTCCCGAGTGCTGGGATGACAGGCCTGAGCCACCACGCCCGGCACTGTGGTATGTGGTACTGATGGCTGGTGGGTGTGAGTTACCACGCCCAGCACTATATGTGGTTACTGGGGATCGAACTCAGGGCCTTGCCCTTGCGAGGCAGGCGCCGGAACCACTGAGCTAAATCTCCGGCCCCATATAGCATTTTCAAACACAATGCACATCCTATAAACTGATTTTCCCAAATTTGTTTGGTGTTAACCTGCTCGGTGTAAAATACCGCACAGAAGAAACCTACCTTTGGCCAGGTGCCCTTCAGAATAGTGGCTCTCTTCCCATCACCAAGGGCATTTCTAAAAAGAAAAGCAGGAAGTAAAACAGTTAAACATTTTTATTCATCACAGAAGTACTGTGTTTGTGTATGTATTTGCACGTTCTGAATTTCCCACGTATATCATCTAGTCAAAAACTACTTTAATTTTGAAAGATCTACATACTGTACAAGGGAAAGGGGAAAATTAACCCTGTGTTGTAATCACAACTACCCAGGAATAAGGACTATCGGGATCCGAGGTATTTCCTGCACGTATCTCATTGGTACCTCATCGGGCCTAACTTGGCCTATGCTTTTCTGCACTACTTCTGCCTTTTACCACGACTTCTGATCTCAGACGCACCTGGAGCTCCGACGCGTCTGCGAAGCCGCACTGAGCAAAGCCCGGACCCCGGGACAACACCACCTTCATCTGCAATTCTCTCGGAGCCTTGCAGGAGTCGTGACCCCTCTGGGCCCACTGACACTTGTGACGGGGGAAATAATTCTGTTCTAGTTGTCTCGATGCTAAAGGAGACGCTGTTAGAAAATACATTCTGCGAACTGTCCAGGACTAACAACACATCCACACCTTAGTCTCCGTCTCCTGGCTTCCTCCTTCTCAGTGCCGTCTTCCAACACCCGGACTCAGCCGGCACACCCACGGCAGAACCTCGCACCACTCCAGACTGCTCCAACTCTCAACTCCCTGATTCCGGCATTCAACTCTTTCCTATTCTTTCCTTTGCTTATTCCATCTTTAACTACTTGTGCTTCACTCCCTGACTTACCCACTTTTTTTTTTTAACCTTCCCTACTCACCTAATTTAAACTCACTGGTTCTTTATGTCACGGCCATGCAAATATAAATTTGTCAGTCTTAAAGAGATTTTTTTTTTTTTTTTTTTT
>PVIC010043519.1:0-15382 GCA_004025085.1 Thryonomys swinderianus
GCGAGAGCCTCACCGAGGTCGGAAGGGAAGACGGGGTGTAATCAGTGGAGCCCCCTGAAGACTCACAAGGTGAGCGCCATAGCACAGAGCTCTAGAATATTTTTACCTGTAATAGAATCTACGTAACAGTACAGACATTATAACGAGGGAGAATTTTTCCTTTGGAAAAACCTTCCCACGGCTTCGTAAAATTCTGCGCATTTTAACAAAGCAAAGCTATTTCTGAATTAAATAGCCTTCGTGAAGTAGCAGGTTTACTCCAGTGTTAGACTCACTGAGACCACAGACTCCAAAGAGCATCTCACCGACTATACCACATCCCCCAAAGATTTACCGTTTTCATAAATGCAGACAGCAGCCATCATAGGATACTGGTTTGTGTTGGTTTCCTTTTTATTAAAACTACAATTTAAATGACCATCACAAAGAGGAAATCCGAAGGCCCATCTAAGTCCACGGCCACACTTGAGTGAACATACGTGTACAACAGAAGCTGACCAAACATTACCTCTACCCGGATATTTACTGGGACTAACTTTTTCTACACCTGACATAAAATTCTGCCGAAAGAAGCAGCAGAATAAAAGCTATTTTCATGATAAAAACACTTACTTTAAAGTTTCCCTTCTTTCTTAGTCCACTTTTCACACACACACACACACACACACACACACATCTTTGGGAAGCATTGGGGCAGGGCAATTAATTTTGGCAGTCACTTAATTTTGGTCCTACAGTGCTATCTAGTGGTAGCACATGGTAATGCTAGCTAATCTATTCCAACTATTAAGAATAAAAATAGAAATTGCTGCATTAAAAATGAGGAGTTGTTATAAGATGTTCTGTCTCTGCATAAGCTCACAGAGGCACTTCCGGCCTCCATTTCCTCCATGCCTCATGTTCTACAGGCTGACACCCAGTTGAAACCTTGAGTTTGCTCTTTTCGGGGTTCCTTATCTATCATAAAATTAATGTGCGAAATGAGTCACTCAAAACAATTACCTAACATGAGATCCATTTTTAAAGTGTGTTCGTGCACAGAATCTGACTCGTAGCTGTTTCATGTCGCTTCCTGCTCAGTCTGGAGCCTTGGGCAGCCTGAAGTGTGTCCTCCCCTGCCCACATCACACGTGTTAAGAAGGTGAAATTGGAGGCCAAGCAGGTCTGGAGCTCATCCTTGTCTCCTAAAGGCCATCCGTGTCTAGGAAGCGCGTTCACGTAATGAACTTCAGCTACCTCGTTGAGGAACTAGAGACGACCCTATTCATCAGGTCGAGAGATAAAATCACGACACACAGGTACAAATTCTCAATGTGGAGTGTAGTTGTGATGTGTATATATAATGTACCGTTAAAGTGTATCAATTTTTAAAAACCATGACACACAAACCCGCATGGCTGGGTCCACGCTGTTATTGTGTTTAGTCGTTCGCTGGACTCAGTCAGTTATCCTACACGTTCCCAATAATCAGTGCCCAGTCCAAGCTGCGTAACCTCACTCACATGGCTCCCTTTGCTTAAAATACTCTTGGGCTGGGGGATTTAGTTCAGTGGTTTTAGGCACCTGCCTCACAAGCGCAAGGTCACAAGTTTGATCCCAGGTACCAAAAAGAAAAGGATGCTGTTGCTTTAAGGCTGGCTCCGGAACATGACAAGACACGGCCCGAATAAAGCTCTTCTCCGACAGACTCCTTCCTCCGCCTCCCAGAGGAGCGGCCGGTACTGACACGGCCCAGTCTGCTTCACTAGTGTCTCTCGCCTTCCCGAGCTCAGTGTCAGCCGCACCGTGTCCGGCGTGGCTGCAGATGTTCAGCAGACGCCAGCTGTTTACAACCTTGAACTTGAGAAGCTAAGTCCAGGCGTGTGGTATTTGCTGCCCCACTCCAGCCCACAGATTCCCAGTCTTTGGGGAGGCAGAGCCTCGGGCTCTGTGAAGGTCGTGAGAGGACTGTTCCCGTGGACGCCTCGGGCGGCACCTCGGCCCCCTGCCTCTTCCCCCCCGTGAGCGAGGAGGGATGGGTTTTGTTGACTTGACCTTAAATTATTACAGTCTCCAGGGCCTGGACTTCCGAGCGTCTTCTCCCAGGAGCGTCTCAATCTCCCCCGCCTCGCATTGGCCACACCGGGGTTGGGTCCAGGGCCGGGCAGAGGCCTGTGAGGACGAGGAGGGCCCAGGGCCGTTCCTAAACCACTTTTGCAAAAGCTCTACGTCCATTATTCAAAATCCTGATCCGCCTAACCCCGTGTCCTCCCCACTGACCCCGGGCAGGGAAAACGTTTGCCCAGTTAGGCCTCGCAAGCCGCCTCTGTACCAGCAGCCACTGTCCTCTGTTTTCCATGGACTGAGAGATTTTTTTTTAAACAGAATATCACCCTCTGAACAAAGGCGCCGTCTGGCCCGCGCTGCGTGATCCTGTCTCACTTGCCGGTGTCACCTTTTCTTTACCCTTATTGGTATGTTGCATATACACATCATGATCACACTCAATACTGGGAATCTGTACCAGTAACCAAGACAAGCAGCCGATCCTCAAGGTGTAGTTGGACCACGTGACTTTTCAGAACACTGAGATCTGTCTCTGAATGGCTCCACAGCCCCTCCTGTTGTCCACCTGAAGTACTGCCTCACGCTCCCCGCTGGCCCACTGGGTTACCTCTTCCTCCCTGCTGAGGCAGAACACCTGACAGCACATGGTGAAGGGGAAAGGGTTTATTTAGCTCACAATCTGTAGATGCTTCAGTCCGGAATCAGCTGGCTCCAAGGCAGGGATGGCAAACGGGCATGGCAAGGAGGCACAGCATGGCACAGACGTGGTAGCAAAGGTACCAGGAGACCTCAGAGACTTTCTGCCTTTTTATCCCCTCCAGACCGTGGGGTCAGGGCGGTGCTGCGCCCCAGTCCCTCACGTGTAGCGCCTCAGGCATCACACACCCTTAATCCCAGCACCACGCCTGACAGGTTTAGCTACCTTCAGAGGAAACTGCGGAAGCCGTGGGGGACACCCAGATACACGCCGCAGGACCCGCTCTCCCGACCCAGCCTCCTCTCCGCTCCCTTCCAGCGGTGGGCAACCAGGACTTCGAAGTCCTAGCGCCCTCCGGGCCAGAGAAACGTCTCCGCAGCCACGTGGGCACAGGCCACGAAGAGGACTGGCAGAAAGAGCTCTCACCCTGTAGAAGTCGCCAAGTCTGGAGGGCAGGACTGGGGCCACCGCCGGGCACCCTGTGCGGGGTGTGGGAACGGCTTGGCTGGGACGCCAGGCACTGACAGCAAGAGCTGCAGAGACAGCCCAGCAGCCCCAGAGCCGCGGGCGCCGGGGCGCCTGGTTTGCCCTGTTTCCTTCAGTCGTTGCCCTCTTCCAGCTGCCCGAGAGCCCTGCCTTCTCAGGGCCATCCCAACAGGACCCTGTGGACACTGGAGCAGTTTGAAGATCTCATCATTCAAATCCTTTCAAGTGTTATTATCACACAAAAGCTTGCCCTGGACTTTTTGCTGGTTGGCCCTGCGGATCTTAAATTTCAGGATGCAAATATTTCTACACAGTAATCCAAGCATTGTCCCACACGGGCTGGGGATTTTGCTCAGTGGTTACAGCACCTGCCTCACAAGCACAACATCCCAAGTTCAGTCCCTCATACCACAAAAGAGAAAATATCGTCCACAACACATGGAACAACATTTACCAACATGACACATTTCATGGACCCAAAATGCCCTAAGACAAACTATAAATCTAGTACTTTTTATTTAAAAGTCACCCTGAGGTTAGAGATGAGCTCAGATATGCAGGCATGGCACCCAGACTCCCAAATCCCCCCACCTGGCCATCTTGGGCACAGAAATGGTGCCCTGATGGGTTTCAGCAGAGTTTGCGGAAGAAGATGACTTCACCGCATTTAGGATTTGTTTCCAGATGTCCCAACACTAACAGCAGAGAGCTCCTCCTTTGAGCAAAACTTATCCCAGAAAATCAGTCATAATCAAATGCAGAGGGCTCACCATCCACGGGGGCTGAGGCCTAGCGCTAAGGGACCTAGGAAGACACTATTTCCTTCCCGTTCCTGGCCACGCCTGGGGTCTCCGAGTCACTGGCCTGAGGGACGACACAGAGGACAGGGCACCACCTCCTCTCCAACTTCTGGGAGCAGCCAAGAGATGAGCCTGCTGTGCTCACCTTGTGGAAGACAAGGCTGCTTAATACTGAGTGGGCTTCAGCAGCTAGAAATCTATGAGCTTTGATTTGAAAACACACGTTAAGACGAGGGTGTATGCCAGGGATGTAGCTCAGGGTTGCTCAGCCCGCCTCACAAGTGCAAGGTCGTGAGTTCAATCGCCGAGACTGTCGATACTTGTGCAACCACATTGTCGCCCACAGACGGCAGCAGAATGGGGTCTGCGGAGCTCACGCTATGCCCGTGGCACAGCCCCATGGGGCTTCATAAGACACAGGCTCCCCTGGGTTATTAAGGAAGAGAGTGTTGAAAGCAGAGGCCGGAAGCAGGGACTGCGTCGTGTAGGGCCTGAAATCTAGGGTAAGCCCACCACGAGGGCTGGCACCACTTTCTCAAGGCGGAGCTCCTTGCGCAGTTTACCAGGGAAGAGAAGCAGCTGTCCGCGAGGAGGGCCCGGAGGGATGGGCCCTGGATTCGAGAGCTCCTCAGCAGGCCTCTGCCCGAAGGACACTTCAGTGTGCCTGCTTTGAGGGAAGTGGAAGAAGCACCAAAGAACTGGCCAGATGAGTTGGCTCCTGATGAGCAAGCGAAGCTGGCGAAGGTCTTCTGCGGAGGGGAAAGTCGAGGCCTCCGCCTCGGTGCCTGTCCTGCGTCACAGAGCGGTAGCAGCTGCCCTTGGAGTTGAGATTCCCGTCAGGGTGGCCCACGAGCCCTTCCTGGGAGGCAATTTGCACAGCAGCAGCTGCTGCTGGCTGGGAAGAGAAATGGAAGGCAACCGGCGCATCCTCGCACAAGATGGGGCTCTGGGGCGCCCCCCACAGGCGGGCAGGAAGTGGACCCTCCCCGCAGCCTCTGGGAAAGAACGGAGTCCTCAGGACACCCTGCTGGGTTTACAGCTGACAGAGCTGCCAGAGGCTAACTTCTTGCTGTCTTTACACCACCTGACTCCGGGTTATTAGTACACAGGCCGTGAAAAGGAGGACGTCCTGCTCCCGGCCCCGCTGCGCCGGACCCTGCTGGACAGTCGGACCCATCGCTCCAGGCATCAGGAGCCACGGCAGGAAGCCCCGGGGAGCCGCCTCTGAGTGGCTTTCCACCCACGGTGTAACCAGACTGCAGGACGGTCCGCAGGTCAGCCTCAGGGGTCCTGAGACTTAACGGGGCCTCATGTGGGACTAACACCTTGGAGGAGGGATTTTCTTTCTGAAAACAAATTGAAATACCTCAGACCAGGGAAGCTCTCTTTTTTTAAACTCAACTTTTTTTTTTCCTTGAGTCAGGTTCGCACTTTGTAGTTCAGGCTGGCCCTGAGCTCACTATGTAGCCCAGACAAGCCTCAAAGTCAGCGATCCTCCCGCCTCTGCCTCCCGAGTGCTGGAGATTACAGGTTTGAGCCACCATACCTGGTATTGTGGTATGTGGTACTGATCGCTGGTGGGTGTGAGTCACCATGCCTGGTATTGTTATATGTGGTTACCGGGGATTGAACAAGGAACCTTGTACTTGTTACGCAGGTGCCAAAACCAATGAGCTCAATCTCCAACCCTGCAACCATTTCTTTAATGAATTATTCAGAAGATTAAGTAAACAGCAGGGGAAAACATGCTTACATGGCCAGCATGGTGGCAGGAGATGGGGCCTCCCATACCTACCTGTCAGGGCCACTAGGGAACTCTAGTCCTGAAGCTCTACACAACCTGAACCATAGACCAAGTATCCTGACTCATGAGCAAACTTGCCACTTGATATGACTTTCAAAGTAAATAATCTGAACTGGCTGTGGTGTAATCCTCAGCTCGGGAAGTTGAGCCAGGAGGGTCTCTGGGTGTTGGCAGCCAGCCTGGGATACCCAGTGAATTCAAGACCAACCTCAATTACATAGTGAGACTCCATCTTAAAATAAATAAATAAAGTAATTTGAGCTTCATTACAAAAACTATGTTGGGAAAGACTCATATAGGCAACATGTCAAGGACATACACGCAAAGACTAGGTAAGGTCATTAAAAACTTATTTCTTGATAATCCCAACTATTATGATAGTGATGTTTCTGTATTAAAGAATTAGAAAAGCAGGTGTATTTTCTGATTTGTGAAACTTTCATGGATTTCCCCACGTGGACACATGGGAATGTTACTTTGGCTGTGGACAGTACTTTGCCACATACCAACCAACACCCTCACTTAGGAAGCAATGGCAAACTCGTACCAAGATCTTTATGCTGTTTATAAAGATTGACATGTTTCAACTAAGCAAGAAAAGAATTATATAGACTTCATATACATACACATATGTTATATATGGACAGATAGATAAATGGATATATATATCGTTAAAACTCACATGCTATGTATAAGAATCTAAACAATACAAACAGCCCATATAAATGTTCGTGTATTTTTCTATACTTATCACCACTAATGTTTTCAATGAGGCTAATTAGAATTAGTGAAAACATGGACACTACTCCATATTATATATGGACCCTGATAAAACATGTCAGGTAAGGTAGATTGCAGCCTATTGACTGTGTCTCAGTAGTAGGATTTACCTGTAGGGTCAAGCTGAGGTGAACTACCTCAGCCTTACACTGAGGCTTCTGAATTAACTAACTAAAAATAATTATTTCCTCCTCCACCCGTGATGAAAATAATATTCCTACCCTGACACAGATCCCTCACAGGGAAGTAAAAGAATAATACCCTTAGAGATGGGAGGATTAAGTAGTACAACTCTAAAAACCATTACAAGACGAGGCCTACACTTCTGGTGTATAGCAATTCCACTGCAGAATGTGCCACAGAGAAAGAGAAACAGACTTGAGGGGCCCATCCACACTTGCCGTTGTCAAAACCCAGCAGCAGGTGGCCATCAAGTGGCCAGGTAAGCACATAGACCCAAACTCCACGTCTGTCTACCAGGCTTAAGAACAGCCACAGGCCGGAGGGTGAGTCCTGACTTACCTAAGGCAGCATGAGAGGGACCTGGGCTGGAAATAGCCATGGCTCCTTCAAGAGGACAATCATAAGAACAGCCTTCGAAGACATTCAAAATATTCATTTTAGCACTCAGCATGTGAAACAAAGTGTCCCTATTTGTAAGGTCCTCATCAAGCCTTTCATTTTTCTTCCTTTTATCTTCCCAAGAATCAGAACTCCTAACTTGGATGGACTGTGCTCTTTGCTCCAGGAGCTACAGAAAAGAAAATGGCAAGTCAGATGGGACACAAACAAGCCCATAGGGAGGAAATCTGCGAATCCTAGGATCTTCCCTGCCACACACACACCCCCACCCAGGGCTCCTTCCGCCTCTCCAACACAGACCCACTTGGAAATTGCTGGACTTCTCTCTTTCCAAAGCCCAACTCCCTGTGTAAATTCTCATCAATCATTGCAATTCTCAGGGGTAAAAACTGAGACTAGAGCACTCCAGTATAATCCAGATTCCAGAAAGAGCTCTAAGCTACAAGTTCATCCTTGTAACTCCTAAAACCTAAATGAGGATTGAAGCCTGCATTCTTTCTTGGTGTTGCCTTGGAGAATTATGTATACTGACCCTGACTATTTGCTCTTAAGGGAAAGCAAAAGTTGAAACAAAACTGAGTGGCAGATGAAACTAGCAAAATCTTGCCATCGTCTTTTTTTTTTAATTAACCAAGGTGACTAAAATTAAAGAAATATTGCTGAATTCAATTAATTGTTCCCTTCTGTGAAACAGTGTGCCCAACAGACAGGTAATATTTCTCCGAGTCTTCCTTTAAGTTCTGATTTATTCAAAATAATCTTTAGCCTTTGATATTCAAGAAAATGAGACTGATGTCGAACACTTCCCGTAAATTATTAGAGGGTCAGAGAGGCGAGCTTCATGCTCACCTTCCTTATCCTTGAATCAGAAAGTGTTCCGGAACACAAAACCTTTTTCATTTTTAATCCATGAATCTAAGCAAGTGTGGAGACCTAACTGTAAATTAGCAGGGTGCTGTCTTTGCCCTATTCCCCGTGCAATTTGCAAGCCCCAAATGCCAGCCCCGTGTGATAAATTTTCCAGGTCCCACATGGGAAGATGTAAAACTTCAGTAATCCCCTTATATTCCTCATGAAAAAGATCGGTAACTCCTCTTGTAAATTTGTGTAACACTGCAAGTGTGTGACGTGTAGAAAAGGAGTGAACAAGACGGATTGGGCAGGAGCAAGAAAGAGTTGGGATTTCACTTGTTACCAAAGGGTCACAATTAACTAGTTAGGGTTACCTACTCCCAGGCAAATCCAACCTATCCAGTCTACATGACTTTGCCATGACCAAAGCATTTATTGAGTGCCTGCCTCTTCCAAGGACCAAGAGAAACAGATACTTACAGGCTGCCACCATCAGTGTCAGTTTCAATAGCAGCTGTTGTTCAGCTACTTCCCACTTCCGTTTCCGCAATGTCCGCTTCTCCTGCTGCTGCTGGAGAGTCGCTCTTCTTGCAGGCTTTTGCACATGGAGGCTTTGGCCACCAATTGTCTGCCACCTGTGCTCCTGACCTGTTTTACTGTTGTATGTCAAGTGGAATGCCTTACTAAGATATAACCAGGTCTCCATGTACAGCGTGCCTGGTTCCCAGGTTCTTAGGCCTTTCCACCCCACCCTGAAGATTACTGCCCAGCATACAGCCACCTTCCTTCATGCGGGTGCTAATGCTTGGTCCAATGAACTGTGCTACGAAGCAAGGATTCTGCCTTGAAAAAAGAGTCAGGGGTCATTGAAACTATCACCTTGCATATCTGGGGACACACTGAACTTCCTCAGATGTTACCTCGAAACTGTGGCCAGGCTGCAAATGTAGCTCAGCGTAAGAGCACTTGGGTAGTGTGTGCAAGAGCCTGAGTTCAATCCCCAACACTCTAAAAGGAGGGAGGGAGAGGGAGGGGGAGAAAAGGGGAGGGGAAAAGGGAGGGGGAGGGAAAGGGAGGGACAGAAAAGAGGGAGAGAGAAGGGGGGGCCAGGAAGGAGGGAGGGGGAGGGAGGAAAGCCACCGCCAGATTAAGGTAGACAGCATTCAGAAAAGTAGGCCTCCTTTAGACCAATAGAGACATAAAGACATCTTTATTTCTGTACTATGAATATTACCTCCAAAATCTCACATTCAAAACCAGAAGCTAAAAAGAATAAAAGTTAAAAATTCACACACTGCCTTTTCAAATTATGATCTTAACATTATTAACATAATAAAAAATGTAGAAGCAGTTTCTGATGAAAAATCTAGGTGTTAGAAAAAAACTCTAGCCACAAAGATCAGAAACATTTATCAGAGGGGCTTATGTTTCTGATAAATATTTAAGTGTGGAAGGCAGAACCACTGAGAACAATAAATACTTTATAGCTGGCTCTTTGTCAAACCTATAAGTGGCTCTGCCTTAGAATTTTACATCATCACTGAATTTACAGTCGTTTGATAAGTGGCACAGGACAAGAATTACTTCTTTCTAAATCTAAACCAGGTAATAAATCTAACATCAGGATTCTTCTTATTGTCTGTTATCATCCGATGACAATGCCTTTTACCTTCATTGTCTTGGCAGAAATATGATATGTAAAATTATAATGTCATATCACTCACGGTGATTTAACACTATCCAGCCCAGACCATTTTAATCAATCAAAATTGTCGCTTTTTAGTGTAATGATTTTGTGGTGAATTCCCTGTGTTTAACATGATATATGGTCCTATCTACTGGTTGATTTACTATTCTCTGCTGAAGTCTAACAGCTCAGGAGACTGTTCTTGCTTTTGGACATCTTTGGAATTAGCAAACAAGAATAATTTGTGGTAATAAAAATGCGAGTTTCTACGGCAAAATGAAAGCTGAAAAATAACAAGGATGAGTAGCTAAGGCAACTTTTAAGTGGAAATAAAGGATTAAAACCACAGAGGACTAAGTTCTGTCCCGAGTCTCCTCATTACGGAGGCATCTGTAACATGCTAACCAGATGCCTCTACGTGGTTTTGTTTCCAGTACCATCAAGACACATTGCAAACACACACAGTTCCCCTTTTCCATAAATGCAACACACACTGCAAATATCTTCTTTAAAAAAGTGTTTTGAGACATTTTAAAGTGATTCTTAAATCTTTATACATCTCCCTGAAACAGACTCTTATTAGACAAGTTAAGAAAAAAATCAATGCCCCCCCAAAAAAGAAAAAGAAAAATCAACCCCATTCTCCTTTCTCAACCACGTTGAGCATTTAGGGTTGACAACAGTGGAGAACCACCAACCACAAAATATTGCTGGTCCAACACTGCAACCGCTCACAAACGCCGTGTGCCCCAAACTGATCCTCAAATACCCATTTAGGGGCGCAGTACCCACAGACCCACATTGTACCTTCCACAGAGGCTCCTGGAGAGTCCTACGGAGGGTTCTTTATGCAAGTCCCCCCCACTCTGTACCACCTTCTGGCCTCTGGAGTGTCATGGAAGTGGAGAGAACAGGGTCCCCAGCCACTGATCATATGGAGAAACTACCCCTCTTTGCTCAGCACCCATTGGCCAGAACAAGTCACATGGCCACTCCCACCAGGATGCGAAGGAGAAAGCATCATCCTGTTAGGGGGCAGGAAAGAACAAGGTATGGGTGAGACCTAAAATTCTCAAATTTCATGTTTTTAAAGAGTGAAAAGTTTACGAGACTATTACAGGCTACAGAATTTTGAAAACCATGTAGAGCAACTATAGAAAACCATGTAGAGAATCTATAATCTTATGCAATAAGAGAGAAAATTACCTATTTCATATGATAAGATTAACAATTGATTCCATTATTTAAACCACTAAATATATTTAAGTGAGAGAAAGCAAATATTCTCTTTATAGTTTAAGCTAATGAAAGCACTTATCTTGAAAATTGTTTAAATCTTGTTCCCATTGGTGAAGTAATAATTTAAGATAGAAAATTTCATCTTGATAAAATATCCTAATTCTGGCACGTTGAAGCTCAAAGGCAGATTTTTTAAGCACAAAAATAATATCTCTTCATTTGACCTTGGAGAGTAAATTGAAGTTCTTTCAAATGTGCTAAAGTACGTTCCTTGATGTACCACTGCTGCCACCTACCGGGCACATCCCAGCATTGCCACTGCGGTCCTAGTCTCAGAATCCAGAGCCCTTGGGGTGAGCTGACCCCCAGGACCTGATCCATGCTGATGGGAGAGCAATAGAAGAGCCCAATGGTTCGCCCAGTCAGTATTTATCAAACACGTGCTCTGATCGTATGAGTCCAGTGCTCTGCCATGTCTGAGAATGTGGCAATGACCGAAACAACCACCGTGTAAGTATTCGTTTTTTGTTGCACTTCACATACCAGCAGGAGGGAGGACAAGCAAGGTTATGGGACGACAAACGACTGAGAAACGAAGTGACAAACAAAAATCAACCCAAGCACTCACGAGTGTTACTTCAGTGACAAGAGTGGAGATACGAGCTACTTTGGAGCAGACGGCCAGAGAGGCCTCTAAGGACAGGACGTGTTGAGCAGGTGAAATGGAGAAGCCCAGGACACAAGGCTTGGGGCTCATGGAAACCTCAAATCGAAGGTCTTAAGATTGGAAAAAATTGAGCATGTTAGAAGAAGCTACCAGGATTACAGACTGAAGAATCAAGACCAGCGAATAGGCCAAGTCCGGACAAGATGGGGAGAAAGCAAGGAAATAGGTTAACAGGACTTGAGCTAAAGGACTAGCTCCCCAGACACCCAAACCACTAGTGTGGGAATGGCACAGAAGTTTCATCTGCTGATTAACAGCTCATATTAAATAAGTTCAATGGGCCTCTAAGACAACAGAATGTAAAAACCCCATCCTCTAAAGTCAGGAAACTTTCTAGAAGTGACTTACGAATTTAAAATTGTTAAGTGATCTTTAGAAACTTGGGGGTTTTCGTCGGGATTTGGGAAACTATACAAGATGCGATCTCTCTGACACAATTTACAGCTGCATGGAAAATCCAAAGGATACACCCTGAGAGTGAATCAAGGAGTTTGGAGACAAAAGGTAGAGCAAACAGCAAGCGACAGTTAAGCTCAAGTGCAGGGGAGATTCAGAAAGAAGTGAACTTACTCAGGAGAGCGTGGATTTTATTTAGAATTTTGAAATAGAGCCCAGACGAGAGATTTTCTCTTGTCAAGCTAAACACAAAGTAATCCGTATGGGAGGAAAGAAATATGCAAAGTGAGAAAAGTTGTTACCACTTTGGTTACCTATATGGTTATCTACTGCTTTATCTCTTTGCTTATGAAAATTATCGCAAACTCTAGTGATTTATAGCACCTTAGTGTCGCCCCTCATGGATCTCCGATTGCTTCTGCCGGTGGCTCTTGCTTAGGGTCCCCGCCCAAGTGGAGTAAGATGGAGGTTGAAGTCGATTGATCCACAATGACAGTTAATGCTCTTGTTGGTCTTTCACCTCTGGAATATTCAACTAGGTTTTCTAGGCGTGGCCTGTTGGTAAGGCGTGGGCTTCTCACATCAGCAGCTGATCTCCAAGAGGGACTTTTCCGTAAGCAAGCACTGCGGCAGTAGAAGGCGGGAGTTATAAGCGTCTTGGCTCCCATAGAACTTTGACCTCATTGTACTGGTCAAGCAACAAGCTGAAGTCAGCCCAGACACAAGAGGAGGGAAGCCAACCATGAGGAGAACAGAGGTGGATAGAAGATGTGTGTATAAGGCGCAAGAGAAGTCACGTGGGTGCCCTCCAGTGGCCAGCCCACCCTCTGGCTGCCAGAATTCCTCCTCTCCCCCTTGCTTCTGGACTCCCAGCTTTCTCATCCTGTTGTGGCATCAGATTCAGGCTCCAGATCCAAGATCAGATGTGCTGTGCTTCTCCCAGTGAAGCTGTTCAAGGGTGCGCGCTATCAATCTTGACACCCGTTGACTAGAGACACATGTCTACCACACATTCGCCTCACGCAGTGAGAAGGCAAAACAGGACTGAACATGGCTGACTCAGAGAGACAAAATGGGAAGCATGCCATGGGTCCCCAGAGGCCCAGTGTCCGTTGGGGCCGCCCTGAACCCGGCACAGTCTGTCTCTCTGGAAGGATGCTCTACACTTCGAGTCTCTCCCTCTGGGCCTCGAGGCTACCTCTGATTCTTCTCTTTCTCCATGAGACCACCCTTGGGACTCCAGTCCCCTCTGGTGTTCCTCACTGTTCAAGCCCCGATGATTTTGCTCGAGCTTCTTCCCAGCTTCCTAAACCCTCTCCTCACAGTCCTCTAGTTCCTCAGATAACTCCAGGTCAGAGCCAATAACTGGTGACTGAGGTTTTCACTGAAAGTCCTTCATTTCCAGGACCCAAATTCTGTGTCAGGATTCAATTAGAAAAACAGACTATTATGAAGTGAGGAATTTCTTATAGGAATCAGACTTTGTATGATAATTATGAAAGGCTCTAAAGAATTAGAAACAGAAACATTTCTTTTCAGGGAAAAAGTCATTAACGAGCTTTGGTGTGGCTGAATAAATCAGGCACTTACTATAAAGTGGAATCATTTGAATGCCAGTGGATAGTTTGTTCTTTACAGCAATAACCCTGGGCTTCTCTTGGTGAAAAATCAGGAGTTGAGGTTTTCTTTTCTTTCTTTCCTTTTTTTTTTTTTTGAGACAGGGCCTCACTCTATAGTTCAGGCTGGCTGTGAACTCACTATGTAGCCTCAAACTCACAGCAATCCTCCTACCTCTGCCTCCTAAGTGTTGGGATTACAGGTGTGAGCTACCACCCCCAGCATTGTGGTGTGGGCTACTGGGATTGAACTCGGGACCTTGCATTTGCCAAGCAGATCCCAGAAGCACCAAGCTAATCCCCAGCCCTGGAGTTGGGATTTTCAACAGCTATCGCCATGTGTGAAGCTTTGACAGACAAATGCACAGTAACACTCCAGTATTTGCATGTGTTCCTCTCTCCTCTCCTCAAAGCAGCCCTCTGGTTGCCGTGGTGTCTTACCTCACTCTGCCCCCAGGTCTCACTCACAGTCATGTAACAGCTGTAGCCAGAAAGGAACAGAGGGAAGGAGAGACCAGGTTACGGATACTGCACCAAATCACAATAGTAAAATCAGCAAATTTACCATTCTTCCGGTTTTATAGGATTATTCCCCTTTCATAACGAACCCTGTGAAAATTAAAACAAAACAAGAGAAACTGCATAAAAGAGATGAACTAATTATTCCATTGCATTAATGAAGGCAAAATCATGGAGAAATCCCAACCGAAGGTCACTTGTAACAGGGCCACTGAAAGAGTAGTGGGAATCAGAGCAAGTCCACAGTTACTCTAGACCAAAATACCAGAGCACTATTTCTGCTGTGAATTTCACTAGAACATTTTGTGAAGAGTAGATAGGTAAAATGTCACTTTTATAGCTATAAGGTTTAAATAAAATATTGACTCGAGGCCTGGGCAGCAAGAGATTCTGAGTTTAACATGGTGGTGCACATCTGTAATCCCAGGATTTGGGGAGTCTGAGGCAGGAGCTCACAATTTCAAGCCCAGTCGGGACAATGTACTGAGACTCTGTTCTGTTTCAGAATGGGAAACAAAAGGGGGCTGGAGATGTAGCTCAGTGTGAGGACCTGGGTTCAATCCCCAGTACAAACAAACAATATTTTAACATTTCAAGCTACAAACTTATGAACTACCTTTTGTTTATATATCATGCTGTTTCATTAGTGATTCAACAGAATCTTCATTACAAATTTAAAAAATAACAGCAGGGCCAGAGATTTAGCTCAGTGGTTCTGGTGCCTGCCTAGCAAGTGCAAGGTCTCTGGTTCAATCCCCAGTAACCACATGCAACAATACTGGGTGTGGTAACTCATGCCCACTGGCAATCAGTACCACATACCACAATGCCAGGCATGCTGGCTCACGCCTGTAATCCCAGCACTCAGGAGGCAGAGCCAGGAGGATTGCTGAGTTCAAGGCTTGCCTGGGCTACATAGTGAGCTCAAGGCCAGGCTGAACTACAAAGTGAGACCCTGTCTCAAAAAAACCCAAATCATCTCATTACTCTAATAGTCTTTGGCACACTCAACAATAATAACTGGCAATGAAAGAGAAAGAAAAGAAAGAAAGAAAGAAAGAAAGAAAGAAAGAAAGAAAGAAAGAAAGAAAGAAAGAAAGAAAGAAAGAAAGAAAGAAAGAAAGAAAGAAAGAAAGAAAGAAAGAAAGAAA
>PVIC010043520.1:0-15395 GCA_004025085.1 Thryonomys swinderianus
TCCGACAGCATTCTTCGTTGAAGTGAAGGGTCTTCCACACCCAGAACCATGATGACTCAGTTCAGCTGACGTTCCCCACTCAAGTTGACAATTGATCAGCTGTTACATGAAATACATTAAGAAAAGAAAGACAGATGGGAACACAACTTCACTTACATGTGGGACCTTATAAATTTAATATCATGGAAGTTGAGCGTGGAATGGTGGTTGTCAGAGATTGGGGAGGAGGACCAGGGGGGCGGATAGGGAAAGGTTGGTTCCATTCAGTTACAGCTAGACAGGAGCGGCGAGTTCTGGTGTGACTAGAGAGCTCTCATATACTGCACATTTCAAAGAGCTGCAAGAAAGGATTTGGAAAGTTTCAGCCATAAAGAATTAATAAGTGAAGCTAAGTTTGTTTCATCCAATTTAAACATTATACATAGTATAGATGTGTCAAAACATGTGTGACCTCACCGACGTGTCCAATCTTTTGGCTATAATGTACTGATTAAAATAAATTTAATGTAGAGGGTAGAGGGAGGGCAGGGGAATGGGAACAATGAGGATCAAGATATGTCATGTACAGGTAAAATTCTCAATGATGAATATGACCATAACACATACTTAAAATATACCAATAAATTTAATTTGAGAAATAAATTTAATGTAAAAAATGAAAAGCACAGTAGATTAATGCATTTAATGAAGACATCTGCCCATGAATCACAAAACAAGTAATCATCCAGTGTAAATTCATTCATTTTCACAAACCCTTCTCATTCATTAATTTTTTCACTGCACATATTTTTACCCTCAGTAGTGAGGAAACATCTTAGCAGATTCTACTTCACATTTTACTGAATTAGTTTCTTTGAACATCTTTGGAAATATTCTTGCATGTAGTTCCTACATGCCCACTCTTCATACAAAGTCTTTGGTCACCTTAAATTCAGTTTTGCCTTTCTGAGCAAATAACCAAGTAGTAACTCTGATTTCCATTGATTTATTTGGAGATAAGGAAAAGTATTCAAAGATCATTTACCTTATATTTTAATTGGTACTGATACTCTTCTAAATGTCTTAAGTTCTTTGAGTATTTCACTTCAAATGGTCTCTATTAAACCTAGTTTTACTGGGTACATTTCTTTCAGTACTGTCAAATACAATTTAGTTATATGTACCCTCAGGAAATAGATTTTCTTGAAGGGCTAACAAATGAAACTTTTCAGGCTATACTTCATCTTAATCTTAATTCTTTATTTTTGTGAGAAAACTAGTCCATGATTAGATTTTTTTGTTTCAAGTTTTGAAGAAGTATAAGTGGCCAATAAATATGTGAAAAAATGTCAAACATTGTTGGTCTTTTTTTTTCTTCACTGCTGTTGTTTGTTACATGGAGATATTCTGATGAGGCTTGGTGTTGTTAAGTACATTATTTTCTTTCTGCATGCTTGAAAGTCTTTGCATAATAAACAAGATGGTTCATAATGTAATTCCATTTGTTAAGAGCCTTGCTCAACTCTACTTAAAAGTATGTCATTTAAAGTTTTCTTTTCCTTCCTTCCTTTTCTTTCCTTCCTTCCTTTCTTCCTTCCTTCCTTCCTTCCTTCCTTCCTTCCTTCCTTCCTTCCTTCCTTCCTTCCTTCCTTCCTTTCTCTCTCTCTCTCTCTCTTTCTTTCTTTCTTCTTTCTTTCTGTCTTTTTTAGTACTGGGCATTGAACTCAGGACCTTGCACTTGCCAGTTGGGTGGGGTCCCACTGAGCTAGATCCCTGGCCCTTCTTTTCTTCTTTTGGTGTAATTTGCACTAATAAAACTTAAGTAAACTTTAAAAGGTCACAGTTCAGGCACATATTTGACACTTGAAGTGCTTGAATTATAACTTTGTCACCGCTGGACACACTGTGCTTAGCAGCAGTGTACCACGGAGTCTGGCACAACTGCTCAGCTCTGCCACTGTGGCATGAAAGCGGCTATAGACAATATGAAAATGAATGAGGACTGTGGCTGTGTTCTAGTGAAAATCTGCTTATGAACACTTACACTTGACTTTCATATAATTTAGTTTTCATGTGTCATAAAATATTCTTTTTTGATTTTCATATCATTAAAGGAAGGAATACCCATTCTTGGTTCACACATCATATAAAAGCAGGTGGTAAGGTAGATATGGTCCTCAGGCCATAGTTTTCCAAACTCCACTCTGGAATAACATGTAATAGGCACTCAACAAATACCTGTGGTTGAATGAGGAGTTTGTAAACTACAGTGCACTTGTGACTCGTACTCACACTTTTGGTTGTTCTTGTTTTATTTCTAGGACTAAACCCAGATCTTCACACTACAATTCCAGCCATATATTAAAGACAGAGTCTCATCAAGTCACTAAGTGTTCCAGGATATAATGAATTTGAGGCCAGCCTCTGGTATATGATTAGGTCAAGGCCAGCAAGACCATGTCTCAGTGAAACTGAAAATAATAATAATAATTAATAATAATAATAATAATAAGATGATGATGATGATGAAAAAGGAGGAGAGAAGAAGCAAAAGGAAAAGGAGGAGGAGAAGAGGAAAAAATATATACTTCAGTTTGTGTTGTGTATTATTACTGTGTCATATGGAAGATGATGAACAGTGTTTTAGACGAAAAAGGACAAAAAAGAAAAGATGCCATTCTTCTAATTAAAATCATCTATCCTTTAAAGTTGGATGCAAACAATGCAAACAAATATAATAAAGTTGTGTATATATCTAAATCAGAGAGCAGACTTTTATATTAATCTTAGATCATTGATTAGAATTAACCTCAGAAAGGTCTACTGAGATGCAATGATAGCAACAACCACAACAAAAGATAACTCTTCAGTTTAGTGTTTCCCACGCTAGAGTTGTCTGAAAACAAAATTTATGAGGTGTAAACTTGGACCTTTATATTATATATTGCAGTTTAGTGTATTGGTAGAGACTGAGAAGGCTACAACTCATTATTCACCAAGAAGCTAACAAGCCTTCACTGCTAAATCCTTACAACCTATAGATGAGGCAGGTGTTATCCCTCCGTTTTCTAGAAACACACATAATGCACACAAGGGACTTGGTTCATGAACCTATGTGTGACAGGGATCGGATCTGCCGCTCCCCTTTCTACTGTGTTATCAAAAATCTTTTCTTGATCTTTATATTGTGTGTATCATACTCTATTATTTCAGTGGATAATGAAGTTTCCATTTTATGACTTTCATGAGTCATTTTGTCATAAAATGATAAATGAGTCGTGCTTATTCTCTCCTTCCCTAACTTACGCCTCCTCCCTCCCACATATTCATTAATACATTGCACTCATGAAGGTAAAAGTACTTTTAAAAATCATGAACTCCTGAGTCACTTTGCCAATCAAATATAATAGCTGTATGTCAAGTCTGTTTTCTCTTCTTGGTGTTAATCAGAGAAAAAGCCTGGTTTGATGTGCCTCATTAGTTTATTCATTTTGATTAAATATTCATTTTTTCAAGATGAATATTTGTGCTTTGCTTAGTTTTTTTTTTTTTTTTTTTTTTTTTTTTTTTTTTTTTTTGAGACAGGGTCTTGCTTTGTAGTTCAGGCTGGCCCTGAGCTCACTGTGGAGCCCAGGCTGCCTCTGCTTCCCGAGTGCTGGGATTACTGGTGTGAGCCATCACACCTATCACTGTGGTTTGTAGTACCAGGGATCAAACTCGGGACCTTGCGCTTGCCAGGCAGATGCCAGAACCAATGAGCTAAATCACCAGCCCAGGTTAGGATATTTTAAAGGTTAATTTAACACTTTGTTGTGGTAGAAAGAATGGTTTTCTAAAGATAACTACATTCTTATCCTTAGAACCTTTGAATACATTACTAAAGGTGAGAAAATGTACTATCTCTCCCTCACCTATTGCAAGGTTCACGATTGACACCAGTATAACAACAGGGAGAAAAATAAAAGCAAAGCATTACATCTATTTAAATGAAATTTTATATGACAAGGGCCTTCAGAAATGAGGATCTAAAGATACAGTGAAAACTGCATTTTTATTCTGAGGTTTGATGAAGAATAGCAAGTCATGTGAAAGTCTGAGTGGACAAAAGGGGGTGTGACCTCTTGGTAATAACTCCCCGGGAGGAACACAAGAAGGTCTCTGTTCAGATTATCCTTGGAATCAAAGTGCGGGCAGAACCCATTTCTCAGGAGAAGTAGGTCAATGAATTCCCTTTAGAACATCCAGGGATAAAGCTGGAGAAAGTCAAAGTGACCTTTGTGCTTCTGTGGTTTCCTTGACTTCCTTCAGCTCCCAAGACTCGGGCTGCCAAAGTGTTCTCCTACTCTGCTTTGGGGCAAGGATGGAGAGAGGACTCTGTTCTCCTCACCACCTCCTGTGCCTAGAGATATGATAGAATGCAAATCTTGACACGGGGAGAGCACTGGGCTTGTGATTGGGCCCAGTGGAATCAAAAGCATCTTTTTGGGAAGGGAGAACCAGGAAAGGGCAGTGACAATGGAAGCAGCAGTGCAAGTGATGTGGAACCACTGACCTTGGCCTGTGCATGTTAGAAAGGTTTCTTTTCCAGAGCCCTTAGGGAACTGTGGCCCTATCTTTAACCTTGACTTCAGCCACTGGAAACCCACTTCCGATTCCTGACCTTCCAACTTATGAATTAATACATTCGTGCTGTTTAACCCTGTAAGTCTTGGTGACTTTTATAGCAATAATAAAAAACAAAACCATTAAGCATATTCTTTTATAACCAAACTACACTGAGTAGTATGGCACTAATATATTTGTAGCTAGTTTGTTATCATTGAGGAAAGAATTATTTTTAGTAACAATTTTAGTCTCTGAAAGGTTTAATACTGGGATACGTTATAATAAAAATGAATATGGAATCTTTAGGGTATGACGAATATAAAATTTCATATGATCAGGTAGACCCAAGTTTTAAAAGAAACAGTTATTTCAGATTATGTTCAGCCTGCAAATCTTGTTTTATAGAACTGCCTGAATCCTTTACACATCTAATACATATTTTTCTAAATTCAACTTTTAAGCAACAAATGAATGTAAAATTGTTATAGAATCACAATGAAGAGAGCCAGTTTGGTAAATAGGATACATGTAGTATTAGTAGCTGGTAATATTCGTAGAATAGTGAACAACTTCTAAGCACATTCACATGCAATGATCATGACTTTTCTGTAATTTTCCAAAGAATTTAGCTGAGGCAGGGGAAAGATAAAGTACTAGTTCACTTGAGCTTTTTTTTTCAAATATATATGTTGGAGCAAGAGCTGGGGGATAGGATGAGTCACCAGCATCTAATACTCTCTAAGTTAGGTATTGACAAGATGTCTTTGTTCTGCGTGCATCTTTTTTAATGTTTGTTTTTGTTTCTGTCTGTGAGAGAGGGTATTGCTATGTAGCTCAGGTTGACCTTGGCCTCACCATGTATCAAAGGCTGCCCTCAAACTTGTGGTGATGCTCCCACCTCAGCCTACCAAGTGCTGTGATTACAGTTTTTCACTACCATGCCTGGTCTGATCTTTTTATTTATTTTTATTTTTATTTTTTATTTATTTATTTTTTTGAGACAGGGTCTCGCTTTGTAGTTTAGGCTGGCCCTGAGCTCACTATGTAGCCCAGGCAAGCCTCGAACTCAGCAATCCTCCTGTCTCTGCCTCCCGAGTGCTGGGATTACAGGCGTGAGCCACCACGCCCGGCTTGATCTTTTTATTTTAAGCAATTTTTTATCAATAATATAAAATTAAGTTAACCCTTGAAAAGAGTGAAAAGATTCCAGAGTCCAAAATGGCATGCCGTAAAAATTAATGGTTTCTTGACTCATGCACTTTTCTCATTCCCATACTTCTCAGAATTATACACTTTCCACGGTTTATATTTTTAGTTTTCCTAGTGGCTAGCTATATAAGTACAAACAATGGGTTTTTACGATCTTCTTCTGATTCTGTATGCTTATGATTACCGCCACATGTCATGTGATCAAGTTCTATTGCATAATGCTTCTTTCACTTTCATGCTGCATCGCAGACTGGGACTACATTCCCACCCCAGGAACAAGTCTTTTAGCCACTGCGAAGGGCGCTCCAAAGACCTCTCAGCACGCGCTGTAGGAAGGGTCTCTCATTCACTGGCAGCACAGTCTTTCATTCTTTATGTAGATGTTTCTGCTCTTCAGGTTCTCATCATTTCTCTTTAGCTTTCATGGCTGAAAATTTCACAAAGATACCTTTTGGATCTCCCTTTTTCCCATTCATTTTCCTAAAAACATGACAAACATTTTCAACCTAAAGTTATATATATATATATACATATATATATATATATATGTATATGTATATGTATATGTTCAATATTGGGAAATTTTTTCTAACATGTCTTACATAACTTCCTCCTACCTATATTCTATTTCCTATCTTTTGGAACTATTCTTTTTTTTTTTTTTTTTTTTTTTTTTTTTTTTTTTTTTTTTTTTTTTTTTTTTTTGAGACAGGGTCTCGCTTTGTAGTTCAGGCTGGCCCTGAGCTCACTATGGTGCCCAGGCAAGCCGCCGGGAACTCAGCAATCCTCCTGTCTCTGCCTCCGGAGTGCTGGGATGACAGGCGTGAGCCGCCACGCCCGGCACTGTGGTATGCGGTGTTGATTGTTGGTGGGTGTGAGTCTCCACGCCCAGCATTGTATGTGGTTTCCGGGGATTGAACTCAGGACCTTACACTTGCAAGGCAGGTGCTGGAACCATTGAGCTAACCCTCCGGCCCTTGGAACTATTCTTAATTGAATTTTGAGTTTTCTGGCACAAAGCTCTATGTTGCTTATCTTTTCTTTCAATACTTTATTTCATGGTGTGATTTTACATCTTTTAAGATTTCCTTGACCTTATATTCCACTAAGCCTATTGAATTTTTTTCTTAAGTTTGGTGATTCTATTTTCAATTGCTAAAAACTCATTCCTTTTCTTTCCCCATGGCAGTTGTGAGATAAACATTCAAATCACAGAATAAAGCTTAAAACAGTTAATTTATTTCTATTCCCTGAATGACTTTTATTTCTTATTTTTGCTGCTTTATGACAAACACTATAAAAGAGGTTAGTAATGTGTAGTTTTTAGGAATGTAGACTCTGGAATCCAGATTTTTGGGTTTCAGTCTCTGCTTTATCACTTATTAACTATGTGGTTTTGGCCAAGTAATTAAATTTTTATATGGCTTAGTTTTCTCAGTGCAAAACAGTGACTATAACAGTACCTATTTCCAGAAAGTTTAATCTTAGATAATTAATTTAAATAAATTAAAAATGTAAAGACATTGAATGAGGTCTGTTATGTATCATTGCTATAATTATTGGTTATTCACATGGCTGGCTATTCTTAACAGAAAATGAAGGCCTACTTTCTAACACACAGGAAAGCTGCTGCAGATAGGAATGAATTACAGCAGCTCAGCTGGCGGACTTCCCTTTACAACAGAGCAGAGGCAGAAAGCCAGAGGTCAGCTGGGCCCTCCACTACCGGAGAGCGGAGAAAGTCTTCCTGCTCTTCCACGTTGGAAAGCGTGGGCTTGGAGAAGAACCCTGGCACTTTTTAAAGACAGGTTCTGCCACCATCAGCCTGGAGGTAAAGGCCGCAGCTCCAGCTTTTCCAACTGCAGAAGGGTGGGAGAGCAGGACGGGGAGGAGGCGCACGCTTTGCAGAGAAGTTGTTTTAACTCTCCTGTGTTAGCTCCTTTCTTGCCTCAGTTCCCCTGCTGTGGGCTCTGAGCCCGCTGTCCAGAGATGCTCCGACTCAGCTTCCTTGTGGGCCTTCTGTGGAATGCGGAGCCTCTTCGTTTCTCTGGTCAGCAGCTTCCAGGCGCTCCTGGCTGCCGGGAGCTCCCTGAAGTCTGTCCGCCGCGGAGAACACGTGCTCACGACCTTCCCCTCGTCCTTCCATTTTTCACTTTCTTTGCCTCCTTTCAGTGCAGTGTAGTGGGCAGGGTTATGAAGCACGAGGGACTCACTGTACTTTGTGCTTAGAATAAAATGTTGACATCCAAATCCTCATATCCAATCTCATTTGATTTTTATTAACTGTTATTATTGTCCAGTAAATATTTCTATTCTAATTTTACAGGCACATGTAAAAGGGAAGTTTCAGAGGGACCTCAAGATTCAAGTACAGATCTTTTTGATAAAAAGTCCTGAGCCTTAAGATGCAAGAATGGGTGCTCAATATGAAGATAAACATTCTTCATGTTGAATATTTAATGCACAGGAGAAAATACAAATATTAATCCTATAGGTTTTGATGCTTCATAGACAAATTATCCCTGAAAATTTTAAATTTCAAGGTGTGGATTTTCAAATGTCATACTAGTCATGGTATTTGGATTCTATAATCATATAACCTATGACTGGGAGAGTTTTATGTCCTGAGACTCGAAGGTCTGTACCTTATTTAACCCGTGTGACCAGTGTTCCTTCCCAGGTCAGACGGTGGCTTCTAGGTCGTGAGAAGTCCTGGGCTTTTCGTCCCTTTCCAAAACCTCAGGGCCCCAACCAGAAGTGTGCAGCTATAGATACAGAACAGAGTTAGTCAATCTAAAACTACCGCTCTAGCTGAGATTCTGAATTACTGCCTTAAAGCTACCTCTTCTTTTGTAAGACATGATATAAAGAATGTTAAAAACCAGTCAGGATTTTTATGGATTTATTGTGAAAATATTACTAACTATAATAAGCCCATAGCTCTGTGGATTGTTATTTGAGGAAATAAATATGCTATTAATAACTAAAATAATAGAATGTGCTATACCACAGCCATCTCTCAGCAAGTGTAACCTGAGAGGAGAAGGAGATTATCTTTATATTACAAACAAGAAATGCAATGTTCAGTTGTCAAACTCAGTCCAGTAGCTCTCAATCCTTAGGATTAAAAAAAATCATCAAACCATTGGCTCTTGATTTCTTGATCACCTTTTTGGATGAAGTTTGTAAGTTTGTCACTTGAAAAGAAAAGCATTCTGGAAGATAATGCACACATATTTCTTCTTCATGTTAATAACCATTGGTTATTTGCTTCTCCTTTTCCCATGACCACTTAAATCAAAGTTTGTGGTTAGTTGTTTCGCATAATATGGTTTTGGCAATATGATTTATCAGTTTGCACATGCATCACACTTGAAAAACAGAAATATAAGTATTCAGGGAACCAAAGGATACAGAAATAAAATTTCTTAACCAAAACTGAAAATATCACTAATGATCCAAATTTATAATAAGTTAGTACCATTTATATTCCTAACAAAGCAAAGTGCTACTAGTTCCCTTCCCAATATTATTAAAATTTTCCTTGATATACAAAAACTGATTTATTGTTCTCACGTAGCACCTAGTTGGCTGGATAAATAATATTCTCTTTAATTAATGTGTGACTTTTTTCTTTCTTAACTGAAATATTTAATTGGTCTTCTATAATAGTTATTAAAATTAGTATAATTTTCCTATTTAAATCTGTGTAAGCATGAGAGGTAAGAAGTGGGATCTAATTTTTGTTAAGCCAGTGTCTGCACAGAAAGGTAAAAGAAAGATTATGGATTTTAACAACCAGTGCTGTAGCCAAAACATGTCTGCTTGCATTCTTTATTTCTCCTAAGTGGCATTTCTTGTGAAAGGTTTTGTTTGTATTGCTACAGTCAGAGGAAAATGCACTTAGCAGTGAGTTGGATGTGGAAAGTTTTCCAAAAGCATAAAAATCACATGTTCTGATCATCACCACCAGTCGGCTCAGAACTGAATCCAGAAGTTATGATACCTCAAGAGCATCTAAAATTTAGAAGTGCTGCTTATAGTAGAGTAGCTCCTATTTCTGAAAAGACACCTAAACCTGACATTTCTAGAAAGCAGATCACTTACAGAATAAAGAATGTGTATATCTTTATTTGCAACCTACACTGCAGTGGAATTATCTTATCTCTTTTGTCATGCACTATAATTTCACACGTTTTTCAGATTGGCTGTTTATTATAGGATGAACTGTTGTTGACCCAAGTATGTTCAAATGGTTTGTGTTACTTATTAGTAATATAAATGTATCCAAGACAAATCTCTATGTAATCATCCTTTGTTCAAGCTGGGGGGAAAATCATTTTATTTGATCAGTTTACTTCTAAATCCACTCTGTAAGAGATGAGGAGTGGCCCCACGTCTCCCAAAATCTAGAGCTCAAATGTGTTTTCGATTACTCTCTCAAATATATACAATTCGGTTAAGTTGTTTAATACATATTGATTCCCACTAGGCAGCTCCACCTGGGAGTAACTGATTTCTATTGAAGTATGTAAACTTTTGCTTTCCCCTGCCCCCCCCCCCACTGAATGAATGTTTTCGCATTGAAACTGAAGATGTAAATGAAGGTCTGCAGTCTCTGTCTGGTTCTAGTTACAAGGTCTGTTTGTTGACATCACAGATGAAGGCCTGCTGTGTCTCTGGCTCTGTCTACTCCATTTCCCCTCTAATTAGGCTTTGCCCTCAATTAAGTTAATGATGCAACTTTTCCTATAGATCATTTGCCCTTTCAATCAATTAACAGAATATGAAGGGCGCATCCCTCCTTGGCTTGGGATTCATTTGCCTGGGGGCAAATTGTTCAACTCCCAGAAGAACCAATAAGCAAAAGAAGATGTTTACTATATCATATATTATCCTCCAGAAAATCAAGCCAAATGGAAGCTTTAACTAGTCTGCATTTCACTATCGATTTATGTCAGGATGAAGAGCTTGTCTGAAGTACCAGGTTAGATTTAGAACAAAATTAGTGAGTGTGATGTGAGTACAAGGCAGTTCAAAAATACATTTAGAGCCAATATTTTAAGAGTGAATAGACTCCTGCAATGTCAAGTGGAATGATAAACACACTGAAACACACACACACACACACACGCACACTGACCCCAACAACCAGAGCAAATGATTGAGGTTTTATCATTAATAGGAAAAGGCAAAATGATCCCTCTTAGGCAAGATATTTTTCTTAACCTATACTTTTAAGTTTTAAAAATAGATTTAAAAATAAGCTGGCTTGAAATAATAATGATAATCATCATGAGATCATCATAAAACTTATATGTCATCTATACTAGAATTTAAATGCTACAGAGACCAAGATTTTAAAAGAAAGTCACTGATGTTTTCTTGAAATATGTAGATAATGTTAAGAAAAGACAAATATGGAAGTTTGACATTTTACTGAAAGACAGGGCTGAAATAAACAGAGCAGTTAGGGGTTCTATATAGGAGAGAAAAAAACTGAATAGGCATCATGAAATTTCCCCAGAATATTGCCTGGTATAACAGAAAGGGGTCATTTTGTTAGGTAAACAAAGGTGTTTCTATATCTTATTTGTTTTCTGTAATATAAGGTATGTGTGTTTTTGTGAAAGTTTTTTTTTTCTTTTGAGACAGGGTCTCGCTTTGTAGTTCAGGCTGGCTCTGAGCTCACTATGTAGTCCAGGCAAGCCTCGAACTCAGCAATCCTCCTGTCTCTGCCTCCCGAGTGCTGGGATTACAAGTGTGAGCCACCTCGCCCGGCTATTTGTGAAAGTTTTTTGAGACAGGGTCTCATTTTGTAGTTCAGGCTGGCCCTGAGCTCACTATGTACCCCCGTCTAGATTCCAGCTCACAGCAATCCTCCTGTCTTTACCTCCCGCGTGCTGAGATTGTGGGCATGGGCTACCATACCCAGCATCATGATATCAGAGTGTAACTGGGTATCGAATTTGGGACCTTGCACTTGCAAGCAGATGCTGGAAACACTGAGCTAAATCCCCGGCCCAATGTGCTTTTAATCAAAGAATGAAACTTGGCTTTTTCTCCCAGTCCTATTAAGGTCTAACAGACAAGTAGAGATTATATATGTTCAAGGTGTAAAATGTGCTGTTTTGATATATGCATATATTGCATAATGATTCCCACAATCAAGCTAATTATCATATCCATCACCTCATACAACTACTACTTTGTGTGTAGTAAGAGTGCTTGCTTAGGGAATCTAAAGGACATTATCATTACTATATTACATTATTACTATATTACATAATAATAATATACATTATTATTTACTGTGGTCAATATGCCTTACTTTAGGTCTCCAGAAATTTTTGTTGTGTAATTGTAATTATTCTCTTTGACCAATACCTTTTTATTTTCTTCACCCGTGATAACCACATTTGTGCTCTCCATATTTGTTTTCTTTAAAATTTAATTGATTTTACTGGTACATTTTATATACATCATGGAATATAATTTAAGCAGATTGCATTCTTCCCTCTCACTGAGTATCTGAGGGAGACAGCTTGTTCTATAGCAAGAGACTTACATTAGGCACTTGGAAAACTTCACATCTACAATGACCATAACAAGCTACATAGATAGGACGTAGAGGACTGTCTTCCACAGAAGGAGGATATATAAGTATATAGATCACTGTTTTAGAGAATAATATAAGATAATTTTCTCCCTTTCAAAATTGAAGAATGAACCTCAGGTTACTTTCCTTAATTCCCAAGTGCTTTTTAAAAACCAGTGCATACATTCTTCTTCAGAAGAGCACTGTCTGTAGTTTTGTCCGGTAACTTCCAGCGAGCAGAGTGTGTGGTAAACACTGTATATATCAGAGGGCCGCACGTTCAGAGGATGGAAGCAGGGAACCCGGGTAGCTCTACATCTCCACCACACTTGGACGCTTAGTTACCTGAAGACAGTGGGGAGGTAGGTGGGGTTTAAAGCACTCTGAGTATATTAAACTCAGGTCATGTCCATACCACTCCCAGGAAATTCAGCTTTGGATTCTGTTAAGCCTCAGGTATGAATGAAGTCACAGATGAGTTTACCCAGGTGATACATAGATCACACCTGTGCCAGCCTAGAGTATTCAAATCTTAACTCACCATTTCTCCTCGGAGACGTGGTTCATTTTCCTTCTTATTCATTCCATTTTTACCACAAAGGTAAGCAGCAACCACTAAGAGACTGCTTCAGAATTATGAGCAACGGAGTCCTCCAACAAAGGCTACTTAGGACCAGTGCAGAGGAAATGACTTAACCGGAGCCTCAGTGTTAATAAGGGATAGAAGTAGGAATCTAATCCTGTTATAAATTACTCTACCACATTCTACCTCCATGGTCAGGGTGCAATGGTAGCTAGTGAAGATAAGCACTTAATCACTTCCTGAATTCATTGGTGATGTCTTAAAAAAAATTACCTGTCTATCTGCAGACACAGTCTGCTTCATGCTTCCTTTGTGATCTTTGTTTCACTTGGAACTTCCAGTGGCCCTTCGCAAATCATTGGACGCTCCAAGGACTAGTTGCAGTTCAACGTAGTACATTTGAGCCTTAGGACATTAAAAATGTAAACACACACATTCTGTCTGCCCCTTAACTTTGCAGTTAGCTAACTGCTCTCTGCTAGATAGTAAAGCAGTTGATTAGTGAGAGATCTGGGAGCCCAAAATATGATGTCTTATTCCAAGCATGTCTTTATCTTCCTTCCTGTATAAATGCTTGCTTCTTTCCCCTGTGGCTAGTCTCCAAAAGAGATTTCTGGGGCACGTTATGTGGTCTCTTGATTGAAAGACCAGAGTTAATGTCTCCTTTATGAACAACTTTAGGTGACACCACTTATTACTTATTTTTTCTGCAGTATCTCTGGCCTATAATATTCTTAGCTTTGTGTATCTACAAAATGAGCTAGTGAAAATTTCACAACTGCTCTACAAAGCAAAGAAATTCTTCTGTTATGTATCAGAGATGTTTGATGTAAGTTTAAAGTGTATACCTCAATTACACGAATAGGTTGACATTGCCAAAAACTTTGATCAATTTAGGAATGTCCATGTTTTGCTAGTTTTCAGGTTGACCTGTGGCTTTTGTTTTGTTTTGCTACTTTACTTTTCATTTTCATGAGCAGACCAAGCCTCAGCTACTTATGTTGACATATTTTTATTTTTGTATTGACCATCAAACTGAGAACGTTGTGCTTGCCAGACAAACACTGTAACACTGAGGTAAATCCCCAGCCCTGACAGATACACTCTGAATCCAAAGCAGACAACCTTTCTCTGCTCTTTGCTTTCTACATTTCATGACTTCTCAATGTGTTTCCTTTCTAGTGCTTTGTTTCACTCTAGACCGGCAATCCTCAATAAGGCACATCTAACATCTACCTCTCTTTCAAAGGTTTGCGTTCACCCTCCTCTGAAGACTCAGCATGTCCCTCCCCATTTCTCTTTCCTGCTGTGCCATAGTCTTTCTCTAGACTATTTTTTTTACAGTTTTTACTATTAACCAATATTCCCAAAAGTGCCAATAGACTCATATTCTCTGAGAAGTTAAATACATTTTAATATTTATGATATAAAGCAAAATCAATGCAAACGTGTCAAATCACTTTGCCACCTCCCTCTAAGTAGCATTGCTAGCATGTTACAATTCTCTCTAAATTCGAGAGAATTTTCTAGAATCACACATTATTAGATGGTAGAATCAGATTCAAACACAGGTATTTTAGTTCAAAGCATAAATACCACATGGTCTCCAGGGAAACAAAGAAGGTCATAAGATTCAGTGGCTACCCTCCAGAGATGACTTGGAGATGGCAGAATTACACAGGGCCATTTGTTTCTGGACCAAAGTATTTTTCACTTTGGGATTTCATAGCCTTTGTGTATTTTTATGTTGTAAGTTGTTTATTCTAGGAAAAAAAAAACACCCAACCCCATGGTTGCTTAAAAATAAGGAAAACTGAAGGGTTTCAGATTGCTTAATCACTTCAATTTTAAGTCAGTAGTCCTGGCAAGAGGGTGACTGCTGCTTACCTGAGGGGGGAGGGGGAGAGGGAGAGAACAAAAAGACAAAGCAACATACATAGTATGAGAGAATTCTACAGCAGGAAGAGAGCTTGATGGTGTTATAGTTCAAATACAGAAAGGGTTATAAAGTCAGAGGTTTCCACTGTGGCTGGATTTTTAGTATATGTGCTGCCGAAGTGAGCACTGTGGCTGGATTTTTAAAACTACTTACCCTCAGATATTTATGGTATCAGTCCTACATTTCACATAGATATTTTGAACAATGTAAAATTGTAAGCTTAATTGTCAAAGACCATATTGCATTTCTTCAAGGTATCTGGAAAGAGAATCCTGATAGTTGATGAAATCAGAATGTTAAGGTATACATATCAGTCAGGTGATATCATTCTATCTGTGACAGAGTTAGTCTTAAGGATAAATTAGCAGACCTGAGGATCAATGGAACAGACTAGAGGCTTCAGAAACAACTTTAGACCTACTCAACCACCTTATCTTTGACAAAGGAGCTAACCACCTTCACTGGATGAAAAATAGCCTTTT